>CAODLS010957484.1:0-44363 GCA_948243855.1 Flueggea neowawraea | reverse complement strand
ACATGGCTTTTTCATTTTCTATGTTCACATTCATCGACATCCTTACACCGCTGTAGAATTGGAAATCTCTGTCTGATGCTTCAATGGCGACACTGAGAGGTTGGTTAGCTAGTGCCTTCAACAGACTCTGTTCATCGTTCTCCGGAACGTCATGGTAACCATCAATGGCGACAACATCCAATTCTTCCTGAAGACATGATTAACATGTAAGGAAACACATACATTGCATTCAATAATTGAATCCTTTATGCATAATTTGTTGAAAAAAAGACATTTACCCTCTTTTCTTCGCAGGTGCCTTCTTCCATGAGGTAAGGGTAGTCTTCTTCCTTGTGAAGTCCACCATTGTTGACAATGAATTCAAATGCATAATCCATCAATCCTCCATTGCAGCCATTTTTGAAAGCTGTATCGCAGTCCATCAGCTCTTGCCCGGACAAAGAAGTTAGATTACCGGTAACAATCTGGTTGATGCCCTCGCACGGCCGCAACGGTCAAGAATGCCCAACAACTACCACATGAGCCTTGGTTCTTGACTGGGATAACAGCTCCTTTCTTTCTCCAATCAACGGACTTGGGCAAGTTCATCACATCTCTGTAACCGAACTCGCCGGAGTTTTCCCTTCTGAAAAATGCAGGTTTCAATTTGCTTTTGAACTCTTCATGAGTCAAGTCAGCAAACTCATTCAAGCCAAGCCAGTAGCTAGACACCTCCTTGTTCCTTTGATCAATGTGCATCAAGTTATCCTTGAACACTTCAAATTTTAGGAGCTTCTCTTCAAAGCTCTTGTAAACTTTCCCATGTTTAGACATCCATGACTCAAACAACTCAATGAGTTTGTCCGTTGAAGTCAAGTGCTCGGGTGAATAACCCACAATCGAGAAATCATGACCCAGAACCGAACCGATGGAGAGAGATGCAAAGAATACCAGAAAGGAACTCTTGAAGAGCGCTGAGAAGGCCATTGTAAGGTGAAGAAGTATGAGTGCAATGGAGATAAGAAGATTAGAGGGATGAAAGAGGAGGGTTGTGATGGGTCTATGTAGCTTTGTTTTGGGTCGTTGCTTTCAAGTGAAGAAGTTGAAATATTTTAGAAAGCATTCTGAGTCTTTACGAATGGCTCTTTTGGTAGGCGTTTGTTCTAAGCATGTTCATTGGGAAGTCTCTTACGATGGTCGGTTGTTGGCATTTGGAAATTGCTCACAAGCTGGTTGAAGTTGCATTAATTCTGCTGGTTGCAAGGCAAATAAGATTTAGCTGGTAATAATCTCTATAAAAGTTGGACATGGTTTTGAACTATGTGGATCCAAATTCACGTAAAATAATGGCTAAGAATAAAAAAAATTAAAAATTTAGGAGTAACTTTAGGTTTTAAATTCATTTTCTTATAACACTCAATATTTGAATTTTTTTTACCTTTAACCTAATGCTGAAATAATTAAAAAAAATATAAACTTTAAATTCATTAATTAACCTTTTGAGTTTTCCACTAGAAAATTATGTGTCATTGGCAAAATTAATACATTGACGGATGAACTGAACCCGGTCGGTCAAGATAGAACCAAGACCAATTGGTGAGACCGAATGAGCTGGGCCCGTAAGGTCCACTACGCACAGAAGGCCCATTAATCCCATAATGGGCCCAATGAGTAAAGCCCATTTGGTTGCTTATAAATAAGAAGAAGGAAGAAGAAAAAAGAGAGAGAAGAAAGAGAGAAGAAACGGAGGAGAAAAAGAGAAAACAAAAAAAAAGGAGGGAGGGAGAAAAACATTTCTCCCCTCCATCTTCCTTCCTCCATCTCTTTTCATCATGTTTCATCCGGAAGTGATCTCGATCCACGTGGCATCTAGGTTATGAAACAGATGAGTACTCTCTTTGACTTCCGTACCGTAGTTTGCTCCCGAGACCAACATCAAATCCGATCCTAACCTCTGCTGTCTACTGCTGGTTGGGTCAAGCTTCCGCTGGAATCGAGGTAGGTAACTCGAACCTATTAATTATATGTTTATTCATTAAACCGGTATGCGATTCCTTCATTGGTATCAGAGATAAGCACGAATTTTTGAATATGTTTCAAAAATATTGTTGGTCTCTGTCTAGGATGTCTGCTGGATTTTTGTTGTATTCGACTTTATGTCTGCAACATCATTTTTGATCTGAGTCTGTCCGGAGCCAAAAACTGAAAGTTGGGTTTTGAAAATTTCTACAAAAGTTTTGAGATCAGCGACCTCAAAAACGTAACCTGCTCAAGTTTTGTAGCGAAATTCCATCGGAAAGGTCGTCAAATAGGCGAAAACCCGATCGAAAAATACTGAGTGAGAAGTTTTCAGATGAATTTTTTCATCTAATCTAATAAGGCAATTTGGTGCATTCTTATTGGCTGAATGTGGACAAATTAGAACGCACCACTCGGCATGCGTGACGATTTCTGATTGGCTGAAGAAAACATCATGAACCACTCACATCTCGACACGTGGCAGAGACTTGACAGTCCACGCTGATTGAGCAAACACGTGGACCATTGACATCAGAACACGTGGCAAACGAGCCGTGAAGGACTCCACATGGCAAAATGTTGTGGCCGCCACGCCATCAACTTGGACCAACCAAGGACTGCCATGTGGCATACACCTTAGCACCACGTGGACGACACATGCACCATTCACCGTGCGATACGTATCGGCAAGGACACGTGGCGTCAACATGTGGCATTAGTGGAAAGACATGCATGGAGGAGCGTACGACGGTGCGTGGAACCTTGTGGCTGCACGTGCGATGCGTTGGTGGCATGTGAAAGCGTGTGTCGGCGCGTGACGTGACAATTGTCCCGACCACCATTTTTGTCAACTTTTCGACATAATTAAAATTTGGATGTTTCTGGAATTTTGGCATATATTTCACAATTTTTCAAGTTTTAGAACTATTTTTCCAATTTTTGAGTGCCAAAAATTGTTGAAAATTTGTAAAAAAATGTGCTTTCTGCCAAGGATTAGTTTTGGAAATTATTTTTAATTGATTTAAAAATGTGTGAATATGGTTCCCATTTAGATAATTAGGATAAGATTCCAATTATTTGGGTAATACACGAGTATGTATATACTCATTTTATTTGTAATTTATTGCAAATAAACGAATGTGGTAAAACTATATTGCATTGAGTGGAGTGCGAATTAAGGAAGAATTTACACAACTCCCAACAGAGAGTGTTTTGGGAAGGATGTAGTAATAATGAGAAGAATTTAATTGTGCATTAAGTGCGCAAATGTGATGAAAGTTTATTACTTCATAAAAGTTTATGATTCGCATCATTGATAATGACTAAGTCATTGGTCCATACTAGAATTTCATGGCAACATGATCCCCTAAGTATCATCGAAAGTATTGGATGAATTACAATACAAAGGTAAGGAAAATGTTTAAGAGCCTAACTCCTTAAGAAGTGGAGACTAGACAGTTTTTTTGAGGAGGTCCTTGAACATTAACAACATTGACATTTTGCAAATAAAATGTTAACGACCAAAGGCACATCCATGTGAAAAGATGCACCTTTGAGAGTATGTAGCTCAAACTCACGCAAATGAGAAGAGTTGCCTTGTTCAATGTTCTCTATTGAATTTTGTTGTTAGCTGATAATTTATTCAATCTTGAGGATGATCACAATAAAGTTTTGACATGAATTCATTAGACACCAACTAGTTCTAAGAGGAACAAGTTGAGCATGCAAGTTACAACTCAAAAGTGGGAGTTTAAGGAATTTGCATGAGCAAACTAGTCTTGCTCAAAAGCCAAACCTTTTCTTGCAATAGATTCTGTCACTAACTTATTAAAGTTGCCTTCCATTCGTGCTGTAACAAGAACCGTATTTGTTAGACTGTGTTTGAGTGGGTGACTACTTCGGCACTAAAAGTGGTTTCTTAGTTAAGGTAAAGAACCGAACTATTGGAAAACCTAGTTTCCATTCTTGCTACTTCACGTAGTCATGAGGGATCATATGAAGTTAATGCACGCAACTCAACCACATTAGCACAATCAAGTACATCGATTAGCTGAAGTGGGAGTATTAGGCAATTGTGTTGTCACGAACCGTTTCCGGACCATGATTGGCGTACAAGGCGAACCGTCTGTGGGAGCCTGACCCATCTCGCACAAGCCTCATAAAAACATAAACTCTACCCATTTATTTATTCATAAAACATTTTCAATAAAGCATTGGAGGAAAATCATATACATTTATATGAAATAATATTTATCAAAATATAATATATGCAAAACATTTACAAAGCGAGCTAGTCGCAAATTCATATACAAAAGCAACACACAGACCCCATGACCAACAACATCTCAGATGTGGAGCTCTAATACAAATGAAGTAGCCCAGCTAAGAGGCACTACTAACCAAAACGTCAATATCTCACTGGGCATAGATGCAAAATGTTGTCGAGTCTAGTCAATCTGTAAAATGGAAACAAGGCAACACAGAAAAACAAAGGGGTCAAACTCAGTGAGTGAGGGATAACAGTCCAGATTGCTTCATACGTGCCTCACAAAGACTGATTTGAAAACTATTACATGTGGTATATAACAGGTATACATATATACATACTATATACATAGTATGGTTGCCAAGAAAATGTTTCTAAAATGTTTACACCAAAAGCAAACACATGGTAAAATACTACCAATTGTATTATGTTTTCCTGAAAACATATTTTTCTTATCATAGGACCATAGGAAATCGTGGTGTGATCTATGCCACTCTCCCACCGTATAATGATTGTAGACTCTGCCACTGATCCATAATCCAATCATATATCGAGCCAGGGTAACATGTCTATCGTCTACCTCAATAGCTAGGTCATAACATGCATTGGTATACCAAAGGCTACGTACCCCGTAGCGAAGGTGTCCCACAATCAAAAACATAATCAAAACCATGCATATCTCATAGTCAAAACATGTGGAAAACATATATATCAATATATATATGTAGCTTTCCTCAAAAATAAATCCTTGAATATTATTCAAATAATCCTTTTTCATATAATTAACCAATCCTTAGATTAGTCAAGTTTCCAAATATGTGTTATACACATAAAAAAACATAAACAGTTTCGAGACACATCCTATGTGTCTGAAGCTGCCATCCATTCACCTGGATGTCCCAAGCTCTAGGAATCCAATCAAAGATCGCTGGTGTGTAGCTACTGGTGCTGACAAGCACAAGATGCTGTAGCAAATACAACATAATAATCATCAAATATGGTATTGTGGCCTTGCTGAATGCATGAGTACAATGCAATGCATATGCCGAACTCTTAAACGAACTATTCCCAACTAACCAAACACTCTCAAGTGCTCTAAACATCCTCAAAGACATGAATCTAACAGCCTCTGTATCAAAATAGATCATAATTATTGAGAATCAACATTCTCAATTTCGGATCAATTGTACCTCAAGGTACAAATCATCAAATCCATCCAAACTTACCATGATTATAGTATCTCTAACTCACATTCACCAATATATAACAAAAACCAACTCCAAATAACTCTGAAATCCATGAGAATCCAAACCCTAGCTTAGATTACACCCATATCACACATCCACAAAAACTCCCAAAACAAGGCTAAAATCTATTGATTCCAACCTCCATCAATCATAACCTAAGATCAGACAATGTCCAATCCATCAGAAACATAGAAGTCAGAATAATCCAAAAATCTCAGCTAAATCCGTAGACAAATGATTCATGATCAAAATCAAGTAAAAGGAAGGATCAAAGAGTAATTCTTACCTTAAAGATCCAAGAGGAATCAAAGAAAAGCAAGAGAAGCAAAGGAAATGGAAAGAGATGGTTGAGGGATTGATTTTAGTGGTGAAAAGTGAGTTATGATGGAAAAGAACAGCTTGAGGTATTTATAGCCTCACACAACCGACATTCCACGTTGCACTCACAACCTTCCAAAAGGCATGCTTCTACATGCTCAGTACTCCTTCTATGTGCATAGTTCCATCTTCTACGTAGGTTGTACCATCCTCAATGCACGCAGATGGTTGAGCTGATGATTTCTCATCCTTAGAACCAAGATCTACGCACGTTCTACCATATACAATGCACGCAGTTCTTTCCTCACACTCACGATGCACGTTCCAGGAACATTACATGCACACTAAACCTCTCCAACGCACACAGACATGCTAAGGCACCTCTACAGCCAATCTCAGACGTCAATCAAAGCACGCAGAACTCCTCATCTATTCACATAGATGACCTCCAAACCCTCCAACGTACGTTGGACGTTTCCAACCGAGATTAAACCTCAAAAATCAAGATTCCTCACATCCATAACATCCCGAGACTAGACGAAATGCTAAAGTACTCTGACTGTAACATTAAGGGATATTACACACCCCTCCCTTTTAACATTTTCCAGGTTGTCTTGGTTTCCATGCTCGGTGAAGATCTCCTTTGTTAGTGAGTGCCCTTTTGATCAGACCCAGTTTGTATATATTAGACTCTCCACACTAGGTTCTCATAGGTTATGTTTTTATTTCTGATAATACAATCAAATCAAATGGTTTTATTTTGATATATTTTCTGTATTTGATATTATAAATATTTTATCTTATTAAATGAGGTTTGGACTTTTGATAAATACTGTTTAATTATTAATTTAAATAAGAATTTAGGTAGAAATTCTTTATTCTGAGGTCTGAGTAAGATATGACTAGCCTCTGGTCCTATTAGCTTTGTACGCCGATTATAATCCGGAAACGAGTCGTGACAAAGAATATGTTTCATTGTAATGATAATCATGAGATAGAGATTGTATATTCTGGTATTTTCAAAAATATGAAACTGGTAATTTTGTTTGTTAATATATGGTTTAATTATGGTGTGTCATACAGTTGACTCATTTATTTGGGCATCCTATATATATTAAGCCCACTGCAAAAATAGGTCCATCCATTGTCAGAGAATGCAAGGACTAATTATATAAAGAAGAAATTACGCACGAAATTTGTGTAACCCAATTTTTGCTTGACACATATTCTCTGACAATTTTGAGCGCGCAGTTTTTTTTCTCTTATTCCCAACTATGCGATTCTTACAAATAAAAACTTCTCACTTCCTCCTCCTCCTCCTCTCTCTCTCTCCCTATCTACCCATCAAACAAAACTAAAATAAATTCATTCTTCTAGCAAAAAAAGAAAAAAAAAAGGAAGAAAGAAAGAAACTCATTCTCATTAAGTCTCTATTTCAACGAAATAAAAAACCAAAAATTGACAGAGTAGATTTGAAATCAGTATGAGGGTGAGATCTCCGTCAAATCATTTTGTCATCGTTATTATTCATTGTTGTTTCATCATTTTTTCAATAAGTCTTCTCTCAAAGAAAGATTGATTTTAGGAGACAAAAAGTTATAAGTAGAGATGATCCATCCCCTAGATATGGAGGGATGTCAACGTTGTATTTTTAGAAACTTGAAACAATAAATTTGAAGTTGTCCCTTACATAAATATAGTAGTTATACAGGTCCAAAATCTAAAAAACAAGTTTTTTTAAGAAAATTACAAGTGCGTGACCTTATTTTTCAAAATTACAAATAGAGGGAGTATATATTTTGTCTGGATTTTTTTCTATTATTTTATTTTTGATGTTGTTTTTAGTTTTTTTTTTATATAATTTTGTACTTTGTTTTTATTCCGTTTTCATTTAGTTTCCAGTTTTTTTTTTTAACAAATTAACTCATTTCGTCCAGAATAATTTTCAGGTGTTTCTTTTTAATGTTCATTATGTTTTTACTTTGTGTTTAATTTGTTTTCATTATGTTTTTATTTTATTTTCAATTTTTTTGTTTCATTTTTACATATAACTCGATTCTTTTCTAGTTGAAAACAAAATAAAATTAAAGACTAAACCAACAAAAAACAACACATAATTAGTATATTTAATAAAAAATATAGAAAACTGAACAATAATAGAATAAAAAGTAAAAAATATGTAAAGTTTTGCATACCTGAAACAAAACATTTAGTTTCATTTTATAAATATACCAAGTATTTTGAGTTAAAATAGAAGGCTTATTTAATTAAAAAGATAAACTTGGGTCTATACTGTTGGAATTCGTAACTTAATTTTATGACATTCATAAGAATATAACGCAGCGGAAATAACAAAAATTTTAACCTAGAATTCCATCAAGGATCTATGCACATCAACAAACACTATTAGGGTTGGTGGTTCTACCTTAGATCTAAAGTTCGAATGTTTGATCGAATGGAATGTTGGTGTTGCTTTTAGTATTCAAGGCCAAATCTCCTTTCCTCATGTTGCCTTTGTACGAATATGTCTAAATGTATCCATACAAACGAACTCACTTTGGATTGGTGGAGTGTACTAGCACTTTAGAATCTCTATTCTAATTCTCACAAATAATTTTCTCTCTTTTATTTGTGGTACTCACAAATTCGGCTTTACCATTAAAAATATGATAAGGGTGTGCTTCTATTTATAAGCTCATAAAAACTCTAATGAGATTGAATTCCCTTTCTTGTCCCATAAGAATAGGAACTCTTAATTAGTCATGCACTTCTATTTAGCCGAATTGTATCATTGTCACACAAGAATAAAGATTCCTATAAAATAGGAAGTGTGTTCTGAATTTCCTTGTCATCTTTGCACTAGGTTTTATTTTTCTTGTCTCACAAGAATAAAAACCCCTACAAAATAGGAAGTGTACGAATTTTAATAGGCTCATTAATGTTTATTGGGCTTTTAATTACATGATACATTATTATTAAATAAACCACTCCATTATTAATACATAGGCTGAATTATGTCACACATAATAATATACCCAAAATATAATAATAAGTAATTTATATTAAAAACTTATTACACTACTAGATAATGTCTTATATCATATTTAAGACATAAACTATCAAGACCCTAAATTATTAATGATCAATCAAATTAACCATCTTAATAATTCAATTTCCATAAGAGATAATATTTATAATTCAATCCAATTCGTTCTAGTGTGTGATCCAATAAGCCCACTTGAAATTGGCAATGGGTCTTGTCCCAAAACTTGGGCCCATTGTCCATAACCGGTATCTAGTAATATATTACGACAACCCAAAATCAAGTAGAGTCGGTGATCCGAGTTAACCTTTTACAGTTTGATATTTAGTCATTTTGTCTCACGATATCTATATTAAGCATAAGACATGGTAACATGTCAACTTTATATTACTTAATATATTTCTTGATCCCAAGTTGTAATACCCCGTCGGAATTCGATAGCATTTTCTGTAGCTTTTCCGTTCTGTCCTGATTTGATCTCAAGGATATTTGGAGTATTGATTGATGATCTTTGAGGTTTGATGATGATACTTAGGCATTGTTTGACGTTATTAAGCATCAAGAGTGATTCAACAGGTGTTTGGAAGCAAAAGAAGTTGATGAGTGATGTCTGGCTAGGAATAATGTGCATTGTCCAGTTGATGGACGTACGTTATCTGGGAAAAACTCAAGACGTACGTTGTAGAAGGCAAGACGTACGTTATCTGGAAATTTGGATGATCAATGTATGTTGGTATTTGAAGAAGTACTCAGTGGTGGAATATCTGAAATTCGGAGCTTCTGTAAGTCATATAACATACGTTGCTGAATGAGGACGTAAGTTTTGCAAGTGTATAATGTACGTTGCTTCAGTAATGTTGTACTTTGCCTTTGAAATTGCTAAAATGGTGTGTTTCGATCTGCAACACCTTAAAACATCCAAAACCAGACATAATCATTTTTACTCCATTTTCCACCTAAATCTCTCTCAAAACATCTGAAACTCTTCCACATTGTTCTCCCATCATTCCTAATCATTTTCTAAGATAAGATTACATCTCTTTCTTCGTTTTTAACTCATTTCCATGCTTGATTTTTGGATTTCTTCATTTGGTCGAATTCATCCAATTTTTGGATGATTTCTGTTGTAATAAGGTTAGAGAATGTTAGAATAGGCTAGAGGGGACTTGATTGAACATGATTCAAACTTTGAATCAAGAGATTTGATGAGTTTTTTGAGGAACTAGGGTTATGTTCGGTTTTGATGATTTTAGTACGGTTTTGATGATTTTAGAACGACTTTGAGTTTGTTTGATGGAATTGTTAATTAATTAATGTTCTTAATATTTTTTTAAGGCAATGTGGACAAATTGGAACATCGGGTGTCGATCAAAACATTATTTCAGTATTTTTGAGAAAATAACTGTACTTAGCTTAGTTTTGTAAATTTATGAAAAGTTTGAGTTAGATTTGTAATTTTTGGAAAGTTGGGCGACAGATTGGTAATTTCTGGAAAATAGGGGTTCAGATTTGTAATTTTAAAAAATTTGAGGTCTAGATTTGTAATTTAGAAAATTTGGGGATCGACTGTAATTTTGCCTAGATTTCGATTTTCGGGGTTTTTGAGTTAGATCTTCGACCAAAATAGGTTTTTCGTCGTTGGATGAGTGCCTGCATCTGCATATTATGCATTTGGTACCGTCACAGTACCAATATTTCTTTCTAATAATTGTTGTGTTTGTATCTGTTTCAGCTTCCTGTTCCTGTCAGAACGATCAGCCACCTACTAGTGGTGTTTAACTGGATCTTTAGCATTGGATACCAGGTGAGTGAAATGGCAACTTCAGACACGTAGGGTATGTCTTCAAACATTATATAGTTTTTGATGTGTCTGGATATAATATGTAATCTAACTAATAATTATTTGCCGAATTAATAATCAGACTTATGTGATTATTAATAACCAATATTTTGGTTCTGATATCTAAAATATATTGGTATATATTTTTCTATAAAAATAATAAAACTCTGATTTGCATGCTCGTCTGTTAATATTATGTATTTACTGTATTATGATATGAGATACCTAGCTACGGGATACGTAGCCTTTGGTATACCAATGCTCTGACAAGGCCCTACTTTGGTAAAGGGGTGACCGTGTATCTGACCGGATACATGCTCTATTCTGTCTGGTGGCAGAGTCCATACTATTATTCTGTCTGTTTTGATCCCATACTCTGACCCTGATATAATTTATATGTGTGTGTGTGTGTGTGTATGTGTGTATGTATGTATGTATGTATGTATGTATGTATGTATGTATGTATATACTCTGATATTGTCTGACTGTATGAATCTGCTCTGGATGCGAACGTTTTGGGAAAATGTTTTCTAAAAGCTACTATGTATGTGTCATGTATAATAGACTATATTTGCGTATATATGTGTGCGGAGTTTTTGAACTGTTTCAAAACGATTTACGTAAGGCCTGGAGCCGCTTTGGAGTGTCGTTTCCTCACTGGGTTCTGACTCTTTTCTCTTTCTTGTCTATTTTGTTTACTTATCTTTCAAGTATATTTTGACGTTCAACAACTATCCGACATTTTGACTTCAGTAAGGCACCCTTGTTAGTAGTAAGTGCCCCTCATTTGGACTCTACTTTTGTTTCTGCTGTTGGAGCTTCATATCGGGTTGTTGTTGGGTTACTGAGCTATTTTTGTATTTTGGATATTGATTTTACTTACAATGGTTTTATATATATATATCGATATTATTTTGTTATATGTATATTGTTTCCCTATTTATATAAATGTTTTATATTCATTGAATGTTTTGAATAAATGAATAAATTGGGTCAAATGTACGTATCTCTAAGGCTTGTGTGAGATGGGTCTGACCTCAGTTCAGTTCGTCTTGTACGCCGGTCATGGTTCGAAAACGGGTTATTATACAAGTAGATTGATATAACAAATGATATTGATAACCCTTTTATCAATTACTTTGAGTATGCATACATTCCATCAATCCTACTCATCAAGTGGCCTAGAGATATCAATCTTCATAAGAGGAACCAATTCATCACTCTCACTATTACTCGTTTACAAGATTCATGACATATCCAATCATGGCCTTTATTGTTACTCTGTTACGGATAACGTTTGACTAAGTTAAAACATGTGATTCCTCATGTAGGAGTCAATAGTGAGTTTTAGTCAGATGACTCAAATATCACCACTGCATGAAATCTACTTGTGACATCAATCCATGAAGTGTTTTCATAGCGAGTCAGTCCAATACATGTTCCCTAACATGTATCTATGTTTTAAGTGATATCTCATATCCATAATCAGTAAAATGTGATTATCCACTTAGCAACATACTAACCTTAATTCATTATCATTCCCATGATAACAATTGGTTAGGGACATTTAGAATAGTATTCCTTTTACCTTATGGTTGTATTCCTTTTACCTTATGGTTTTACTATCAATTCATACTTGATGACATAAGAAAGAATAAATTATTCATGGAACATATTATTTCATATATATGAAATGAAATACCTCTTTATTAAATAATAAATCAAATAACAATGTACATAAATGATTGGTCGAGGGCACAAAACTAACAAATACATCATGCATTTTAATTCTGGCAAATTAACATATAAATTTTGTATTGAGTAATAATAATGTTATCTGTTAATGTTCGTTTGATTTTTCTGTTAATGTGTTGACATATCTACTGACGTGATAGCTTACATGGCATCTGATGATGATGTGGCACTTACCACTGTTGGGTGGATTTCGGTCTTGCTTTTGGAGTTGAAAGAGTTGAGAAGAGAGAGAAAAGAACACCAAGATTCAGAGTGGCTCGGCCAACCTTGCCTACGTCTACTACCTAAGTTCCTTACTTAGGATTTCCCCAAATTCACTATATCTTGATGATTGATTACGTCTCAATCCAACAAGATCAACTACAAAGAGGTTGATTCCAAGCTCAACTCCTCCAAAATCACATTCACTTTCAAGCTAACTGAGAATTCTTACAATACTTGATTCTAGTTCAAGAGTAAACCAAGTCTAAGATCTACCATTGATCTCAACCTCACAAACTCTCTATTTGTAACCATAAATCACTCACCAAACAAAATTTAGAACAATGGATACAAGTAAATAGAATAAGAAAATAAGCACAAGAACACTTGTATCACCAAATGTATGATTAATGCTATGAGTAAGGTTGTAATGAGTATGGAAGTGTTGTCTCTTGTTTTCTGGCACGTTCTGAAGTGTATTTATACTTCCTCAAAGATTTTTAGCTGTTGTGGGTCAATAAATTGCTGTTGGAGTGTGAAATCAATATGATTTTCTTTCCTTTTCAGTCCTTACTCGAGTAACTCCAGCTTCAGTTGTAAATGCCCATTTTCAGCCTTGACTTACTCAAGTAGCATATTTCCTTATTCAAGTAATCGCCACATATGACTGTTGGTAATTGATTTCTTTAGAATCTTTCCATTTCAGACTTGATTGCCTCATATCTTGCTTCTCATTAATGCCTGCTTACTTGAGTAACAATTTTCTCACTAGAGTAACTTCCAAATCAATGTATCTTCTAGTTTCATCATTTATTCGAGTAACTTTTTCTCACTCGAGTAACTCACATTTTCAGCATTCGCACACTCAAGTAACTTTCATTTTGTTCAAGTGATTTCAACAATCAATGGCTTTCTGAAACTTGAACTTATTCTAGTAACTATGTTTCATACTCAGGTAACTCTTGTCTTGAACCCAATCACCTTGTATTTTTGCATTCTTTTGATCTTATTTTTGTATTTTTGCATTCTTTTGATTATATCTTCTGACCAAGTTTTGTTCATCATCAAAACATAATAGAATTCAAATATGAATCTCCCTTGGTTCAACAACTACCTCGGCAAAGTAACCCACATAGTGATGTTTAGAATGGGCACAAAAAGGCTTGTAACTAGAAACGACGCCGTTTCACAAGCACTTTTTAGAAAAACAAAAAACAAGTGAAAGTGTGACGGGTGACACTGAGTCACTTGACTCAATTATTTACAAAAGTGATCTAGACCATTTATTTTAATAGATAGTTATGGGCCATTAGAAGAAAAATGTCACGACCCATTCCCAAGATCATGACTGGCGTATGAGGTGAACCGTCTATGGAAGCTCAGATCATCTCGCACAAGCCTCCATATACAAAACTATTACCCAAAATCATATTTAATAAAATATGATAAAAAACAACTAAAGGTTTAAACATCACTTAGTAAAAAAAAACATGATATAAATTTGTGTGGAAATAATTTCAAATTAAATATTTAAAATACCAAAAACAATAACAAAAACTAAAATAAATCCCACAGGAAACCCGGTGTGGAGCCTTTACTAATCACAAAATGGGGCTCAATCAAAAGGGCGCTGACTGCAACATCAAGATACCGCACTGAGCATCAAATGTCAATGATCATAATCCCAAACAGTCACCTGCAAGATGATAATAAATAGGGGACAAAACAAACAAAGAAAAGGGGGTCAACCCAGTGAGGGGAAACACTCCAGATTGCCTCATATATGTCTCACAAAGACTGTTTTGAAAACAGTTCGAAAATACCGCATGCATATATAGACAACATATAAATATATGTATACACGTTATACCATAATAGTCTTTCGAAAATCATTTTGAAATCATTCGCAATCAAAGCAAACAACATACACGAAATCATTCGTAAGTTAGTCAAAATCTTTCATGAATATTTCTAAAATCTTTCCAATATTTCTTCAAAACTCATCAAAACCAATGTGCTTTCAATAACAAAGCAAAACATTTTCAGAAAATGTTTTATCACGTTATGATTTTCAAACTAAAACCTTTTTAAGGTTTTTCCAAAAATCCAGAATCAACGTCAAAAACCCTTCCAAACCTTTGTAGTTCTTATCAAAATCTCATAATCAAAACTTTGCCTTGTAAGCATCATAATACTAATAGTATTATTTTCAAAATCATATCTTATCAGTGTGGGATTGCCTATACTCAACCTGCAGATGTGAGATTTGCATAGACTCAACTCATGAGGTTTGTCCCACCATCGCCCTTAGTTGAGGTTTGCCCCACCATCGTCACATAGGCATCATAATAATAATATTATTATTATTTTCAAAAACATATATCACAGATAAGGGACCGGTAACAAACGTGGTATGATCTGTGCCACTACCACCGCAATAATGATCGTGGACTCTACCACTGATCCAATAACAAATCATGTGCCCTCGTTAAGACACATGGCTATCGACAACCCTAGTAGTTGGGCCAATAACAATACCTTGGTATACCAAAGGCTAAGAACCCCGTAACAAAGGTGTCTCATCTCCAAAACATATACGTAGGATATTCAAATCAAATAACAAACGGTCCTGAGACCGAGTATATATAAAACAAATCACAAACGGTCATACGACCGGATTTATCAAAACCAAAGGATATATAAGACACGACTTATATATCGAGTCCAAAACATACTTTCATAAAAGTATGATTCCAAAAATATTTATCAAATCCATAATGGCATGATTTGCAAAACCAAGCATGTAAACAATCAATCGTTTTACTAAACACGACTTTCAGAATTTCTTCTGAAATATTCCAAAATATAATATAATCAAATTATATTATTTCAAAAACAATTCATCTTTCGCTGAAGCGCAAATCTTTCAAAACAGAGTGCAACTACTCTTTTTTTCAAAATTCAAATGGTTTCCCAAAAAAACCGTTCAATAACAAACAAGTCATCATATAGACTAGATTTCAGGATTTTCAATCCTTTAATTATTTCGGTTTCATGCTAAGGTGATAGCACAACAAAAACGTATGATTGGAAGAGACACAGTCTAAGTGTCTGAAGCTGCAATCCACTCATCTGGATGTCGAGCTTTCAAACTCTGAATCACTGACCGTCGATCGATGGCTGGTCGCCTCGAAAATTGAACCGATCTGAAATACATATTCACAATAGATCAAACACGGTGACTGTGACAAAACAGAACATGCATGAAATGCAAATGCAGACTTATACACCATCGGCGTCAGAAATCCTATTTTGATAGAAGATCTAGCACTTACTGCCCAACAATCCTAATCTATATAAAATTAAGAATTGGTCCCCGAGTTTTGTAAAATTACATTTTAGTTCCCGGACCTCGTAAAATTACAACTAGTCCCTCGAGCCCAAGAATATACAAACGACTATTCCAAATAGTCAGAATTCCCAAAAGAACTCTCGAACTCTCCGAATTTGCGATTTTAACTAATTTCCTCGAAATTACAAAATTACAACAAAATTTCAAATATACTTCAACTTCCCCAAAATTGCAAATCTAACACTCCAGTTTCTAAAATTACAATTTAGACCCAAGTTTTCAGAATTTACAAATCTGAATATCAACTTTCCAAAATTTTAAAAATACCAATATCAAAACTTTATTCTCAAAAATCTCAAACTTTCGATTCGGCCGACAAAAATCGAAACCAAATATACCTATGGGTTTACCTCAACCTCAAGAACATTAATTCATCAATAATT
Organism: Flueggea neowawraea; assembly: GCA_948243855.1. Lineage (NCBI taxonomy): Eukaryota > Viridiplantae > Streptophyta > Magnoliopsida > Malpighiales > Phyllanthaceae > Flueggea > Flueggea neowawraea. The sequence continues at coordinate 27,900 of CAODLS010957484.1, read as the reverse complement.
TCCTGAAACAAACAACTAAATCATCACAAATTGGTTAAACCCAAATCTAACCCTAGCCATGTAAATAACTCATCGATTCTTCTGATTTCAAGCTAGATTTATGTTAATCTAACCTTCAAGAATCATAATCTAACAACCTACAACATCCATTTCAACAGAATTATGCAAAATTCGAAACCCATTTCGATTTCGGCCAAAAATATATTTCTGAAATTGAATGCATGAAATGGATGAAAGAGGTGATTAGAACTGAAATCTTACCTCCAAAGATGATTAGGAACATTGGGCAAGCAATGAGGTAGTGAGAGGATCGATATGAAGGTGAGAGAGAGTGAAAAATGAAAATGACGGACGAAATAGTCGGGGTTCGGATATATATAGAAAATAGAGGCTCACGTACGTGAATATAAGGTTAAGGTATGTTAGGAGGACCTCACGTACATTAGGATCAAAGTCACGTACATTAACGAGTCAAAAATCATGTTCTGGAGCTAAAAATCCCGACCTCACGTACGTCACTCCTAAATCTCACGTACGTGAATCATCCTAGAAACCCAACTCACGTACGTTAGACATATTTCTCACGTACTTGAGTTCTTCCTGCCTTACGTACGTTAGGCTTAGCCTTACATATGTAAGATGCTTTGTTTCTCCCTTCTTGACTTCTCTTGCTACCGAACTCGTCCCGAATCATCTCCAACACTTAACAACATCCAACCTAACATGATTTCATCATAAACATCAAATATCATCCACTAGTATTCCAAAAGTCCTCAATGCCACACTCGAAAACTATAGAGATCATAATTGGAAAGTACGAGATATTACAAAAAAAAGTGTAAAAATGAGAATGCATGTGTTATAATTTCTTGTGTTGCAATACTAATGGGCCATTTTGGACAATAGAAAAAATGAAGAAGGCCATTTGTTTGTTAAGAGTAGTTGTAGAGAAACAAACGGAAAACTAACTTAATTTGCTTAAATTAACTGTTTGTATTAAATGAGTGTATGGTAACATTAATGACCAAAATTAAATACAAAGTTAAACCATGGAAGTTCACTTCTACCTAATGATATAGCTAACAGAAGAAGAGAATGGTTGAGCCACAAAAATTGGAAAACTTCTCCTACATGTTTTATGGAGAAACATGAGAAAAATCAACTTGTTGTGCTAAAATTTTTAAAGAAATCGTTGATTGAAGAAAATATTTGAAGAGTAAAGACAGGGCAAATGGTGGACCAATATTTTTTAGATATGTAATTATGTAGTGAATATACTTTGTGTTGTAATTACTATATGTAAAAATAAGTATGGATTGAAAAGAGGTATCTAATTATATGGAAAATATTTCCATGGAAAAATCATTGAGGGGCATTAGCATGAACACTATGTTAATCTTAGAAGTAGTTTCATGTAGTTGTGCTTGTAATTGAGAAATTAATGTGATGAAAATATAGTACGGTCTAGAGTGAATGAATTTCAACATTAAGTTTGTAATTTATAGACTTTAATGGACAAGTGTAAATTTATTACCAAAATTTAACAAAGAAGTAACATCTTCTGTAATACAAGTTACATAACAATGAAATGAAAAAAAAAAACAATTGTTACTTTTTCTTACTTAAAATACATAAAATGACAAAAAAGATGACATTTTATAAGTTACAAATGGCATATTAGAAAAAAAAAATAAAACGGGATATTTCTGTGAGTTTAGAGAAGTTTTACGTGAGTCTCAAATTTGTTGCTTTTTTTCATGGAGGTAACATAATGCTTACAGCAAATGACAATTTTAAGACAATAGTGATATATTTATAAAGTGATAGAAAAATATATGTATCCATATTTTTTTTTTGTATTTCTATAGGAACTTTATGTGATTTTAAAAAAATGTTAATACTTTTAATGCAAGTAACATCACATGAAAAATAAATAACATTTAGTGAAGAAAAAAAATAACATATCCATAAAATAACAGAAAATACTTCCATTTGTAACTCATTTTATGTTTTTGCACCTTTTTTGTTACTTTATGTTATTTTAGATATTGTTACTTTTTAGGCAAATGTGACATAATTGTGAGAAGAAATGACAATTTTTATATGAAAAGTGACATAAATATAAAATAACAAAAAATAAATATATTTGTAACTTGGTTAAAAGTTTTTGCATTCTAATAGTACTTATATGTGATTTAACAATTTGTTACTTTTCTTTATTTAAGCAACATAATGCTTAAAATAAGTGACAGTTTTAAGACGAATAGTGACATATTTATAAAATGACAGAAAATACACATATCTTTAACTTTTTTGTATTTTTATAAGAGTATTGTCACGACCCGAAATCGGACCATGACCGACGTACGAGGTGAATCGAACCGTAGGCCCAATATATCCTATACAAGCCTTGGAAATCAAGACATCGAACTAGAATCTTTAACCCAAAACATTTATTAAACATTAATAAATGAAAATCCATATTTCATTAATAATATAAAATAACTGTAATGCTAAATATAGAGAAAATATTTATAAGTAAAATTAGTTAAAACAAAATAACATCAAATACATAATCATAAACTCACAATTCCATTGGTATGGAGTATCTAACATACATACAGACTAGAACCCGAATAAAAGGGCACTTACTAGTGAACGAAGATCCTCACTGAGCACGAAAAGCTGAGATAACCTGAAATGTCAATAGAAGGGAGTGAGAAAACTCAATGATGGACAACACTCTAAAGTGCCTCTAGGATCTCACATAAACCGTTTTGAAAATATTTTCAAAAAGATACCATATGCACATATATACTTATCAAATACCAATATACACACAGATACATACTAATATTAGCTCGAAAACATTTCTCAAATAGTTCGCAGAGAAAGCAAACAACATGCAACTGAGCATAATAATTATCAGATAAATATTATAACAGAGAGTCGAATGAATATCAAATTTTCAAACAATATGCAATCAAATAAATATTACATATATAGAGTTCAGAAAATGTACCGGTAATGATATCACTGATCATACCCTCCTAATATATTGATACTATTCTCAGCATCCAAATCAGAATAAAAAACAAACTAACAACCTTACGTGCCCAAATAGTACCCGGCTCTAAACGGCTACATAGTTGACAGCCTTAAGACCTAAAACAGTACCTGACACCATAAGGGTCTCAAAACTGAAACAGACAAAAACTGATCAGTAAGAGTATATCCTAACCACTGCAGTCCATGAGCTCCAACAGAATATACTTCGCTAAATTACAGTACAGTATATAACAGTGGTGTGATCAATAATACAGACTTACAAATTCAAGTATAAACAGACAAATCCTTAAATCCAGATGATATCAAAAAATCATATGTAATAATTGACAAATCAAAAAAATTGACAAGGGACCAGACACAAACATAATTAGAAATAGCCACTTAGGCAAATATGGACTACTACCACCAGAAACAGACAGAATCAGAGATTTAGACTACTGCCACCATACGATAAATCACGTGTGTTTGTGCGGTATACACGGGTTACCATGTTACCCTGGTAACTAGACCTTCCAAAATATTAGTATACCAAAGGTTACGTTTACCCTTGTAGCATAGGTGTTCCAAGTCAGAATAATTAAAATAAATAAATATTTTCAAAAAGCAGACTTGCAAAAACAAAAAAAAATAATAACAAAAGTATTACTAACCATATCTCAAAATAACAATATTTAGAATCATATGTATATACTTTTTTATACAATATCTAGAATCATGTGTGTGTGTATAACAGAGAATTAATATTATATATGTATATATATTAATCAAAGTATTGGTTGCTGCACGTAGTATAAAATATTCAAAGCAAACATATCATTAACAGTTAGGCATAATATAATATTTTGACTACAAATTTTTGTCAGAAATATTATAAGCAAACAATCGTATCGAGTGATGTATGATTATTTTATATTGATATTCAGGTATTAATCGATAATATTTTGGCCCTAAGTATACTTAATTGTCTGCGAATTTATGCTTTTTTCGTGTTTTGTGTAAGGTGAATGAGAATGCATGAAATGTAGATGAAAAACGATGAAAACGGCATGTAAAACAAGTTCTCAAAAGAGGCCCAAGTGATGGAAAGAAAGATAGGAAAAATTGACCCAAAATGAGAAATTTTCATCATCACACCCTACGGTTACGACTGTGATGAGAGGGTGTGATCAATAACCAAGTTTCCAAATGAGGCAAAGGTGAGTCATGGTCATGATGATGACCATGACCAAAATATGGTGAGGCTGTGATCCACTCACGATCATGGATCACGACCGTGATGGGAGGGTATGACCCTGTCACACCCTGGAGTCACAGTTGTGATAAAGACTATGATGCCCCTAAAGAGACAGAAATTGATGACGAAAAAGAACAAAATAAGTGGGAACCAAAGCACATATGAAGGGCATTTTTGGGAGATTGTTTCTAGGGTTTGTAAGGGACCAAGGGGGTATAAATACACCTCTTTCATATAAGTACTCGGTCCCGATGTACACTAGCACTCTAAGAGAAAGGTGAATTGGAGTTTTAGAGATTTAAAAATTTTGTTGAAAACTTTTGCAAGTTAAACCAAATAAGAAAGCTTTATACAAGTAAAATCAAAGTATAGATACGGAAGCAATAAAACCACCAATTCACAAACAACAATATAAATGCAATACAAGGTAAAGTAGAGGGAGTTATAGAGAGGGAAAACAAAGCCTCAATTTATAGTGGTTCAGTCCTCTTGACCTACATCCACTCCGCTAGATACACTAGAGAATTTCAATCAACTAACTCCTCTCTTACGGGTGGAGGCAAACCGTTTACACCACTTATTTTTGCGGGCTCAACAAACAAACCTTTACACCTTGTTTTAAGAACAAAACAAGCAAACCAAACTACTAGTTTTTGCTGTCTCAACTAGCAAACCGTTTTCCTAGTTTTTGCGGGCTTAACTAAAAAATTGTATCCATTTGTTTTTAGGACAAAACAAGCAAACCAAACATCTAGTTTTCGCAGGATCAACTAGCAAACTGAACTACTAGTTTTCTAAGGATCACTAGCAACCACTCTTATTTTTCTTAGGCACAGCAAGGAAATTTATCTACCCTAAGAAAACAACGTTGTTTGTGACAAAGATCAACCCAAAAGTATAGCAGATTTAAGCTCACACCAACCCAGAAATTATATTGCAAGTAAATAGCTCAAATGGGTTAGAAAGGTAGAAATGAGAAAGAAAATGAATAGCAAACTTGGCAAAGGTCTCTCAGTTTCTTCTTTTGACTTGGAACGTCTGTTTATAGCCACTTTTAAAAATATAACTGTTGGAGCCTCCAAGTAGACATTGTGAAACAAATAGAAATTATGTCCAGTAATAACATTATCCTTTACTACGTGCATATTACCTTGTTCCAACTGAGTTTTGTGCACTTTGATCTTCCTTCTACGTACATTGTAAGACTTTCAATAGTCTTGGCTTTGTATGGGTCAGCATCTACATGCTTATCTCTCTTTCTACGTGCCTAGACTTATGATCTATGTGCATTGTACCACGCTCTGCGTGCATTCATCTAAATTCCAAAACATGTAGTTTTCACCTAGTGACTTTCTATATGTGCAGTACTTTCTTTTACGTGCATAGTCATTGCTCTTCAAAGATAGCGCCTTTGATTCTTCACGTGACTATGTTAGAAGATATTTAAATTCAAATTCCCGAGAAGCGCCTTTTCCCCTTGCTTGCTTCTTTTGCATCTTTTTCTCTTCTGAGGAACCTTTGGAATTTCTTGGTGAGGTACTCCAAGTCTTCACTATCAGCCTTTTGATCATCTTCATTTGAACTTTCAATGAATTTTGAGGATGCTTTGAGTGATATACCCAGCTCTTTCTTCTTCGTCTTCTTCTTGCCTTCATCTTTTTCCTCCAAACCTATTTCATGTGTTAGTAAAGATCCAAGCAATTCCTCTAATGGAAGAGAAGAAAGATCTTTGGCTTCTAGGATGACATCTTTCTTGGAAACCCATGATTTTGGAAGTGACCACAACAATTTTCTCATAAGCTCCGAATTTGAATATGATTTTCCAAGAGTTTTGAGATCATTAATGATATCGTTGAATCGATCAAACATTTCTTAAATAGCGTCTTTCTCCTCCATTTTGACCAACTCATATTTGTGGACAAAGATGGAGATCTTGTTCTCTTTGACTTGGGAGGTGCCTTAATAAGTAATCTCCAAAGTCCTCCAAATCTCATGTGCATTTTTCCATTGCTGGACTTTGTTGACTTTAGTTTTACTTAACGCACAATAAAGTATGTGCATAGCGTTGTTGTTGTAGCGCACCATAGCTTTGTCATGATCTGTCTATTCTTCCTTTGGTTTGGTTCTTTCAACACCATCTAATATCTTCTTTAGAACATACGGACCAGTCTCCAGTGCATCCCAAATTTCCTTAGATTCATACTTGAGAAATACCATCATTCTTATTTTCCAATAGAGGTAATCACTACCATCAAAGAAAAGAGCTCTATTAATTTCCAAACCTTCATATCTATGAATGCTATGTAAGAATGTCATTTTTGGAATCTTTAACTCTTTGGATGTTAAGCCAAAATGAAATATCAAGAGCACAGGCTCTTATACCAATTTTACATACTCGGTCCCGATGTACACTGGCACTTCAAGAGGGGGTGAATTGGAGTTTTAGAGATTTAAAAACTTTATTGAAAATTTTTGCATGTTACACCAAATAACAAAGCTTTATACAAGTAAAATCAAAGTATAGATGCGAAAGTAATAAAACCACCAATTCACAAACAACAATATAAATGCAATGCAAGGTAAAGTAGAGAGAGAGTAAGGGAGAGAGAAAACAAAGTCTCGATTTATAGTGGTTCGGTCCTATTGACCTAGATCCACTCCTCTAGATCCATTAGAGAATTTCAATCCACCAAGGCAAATTGTTTACACCACTTATTTTTGTAGGCTTAATAAGCAAACCGTTACACCTTGTTTTAGAGACAAAAAAAGCTAACCAAACTACTAGTTTTTGCGGGCTCAACTAGAAAATCGTATCCACTTCTTTTTAGAACAAAACAAGCAAACAAAGCCTCTAGTTTTTGTGGATCAACTAGCAAACTAAACTACTGGTTTTCTGAAGCTCACTAGTGACCACTCTTATTTTTCCAAGGCACAACAAGAAAACCTACTTACCCCAAGCAAACAACATTGCTTGTTACAAACATCAACCCAAAAGTATAGCAGATTTAAGCTCACACTGACCCAGAAATCATATTGCAAGTAAATAGATCAAATGGGTTAGAAAGGTAAAAATGAGAGAGAAAATGAATAGCAAGCTTAGCAAAGGTCTCTCAGTTTCTTCTTCTGATCTGGAATGTCTATTTATGGCCAGTTATAAAAATATAGTTGTTGTGAAACAAACCGAAACTCTATCCAGTAATGACGTCATCATTTACTACGTGCGTACCAACCATCTACGTGCATAGTACCTTGCTCCAACTGAGTTCTGTACACTTTGATATTCCTTCTACGTACATTGTAAGAACTCTACTAGTCTCGACTTTATATGGGTCAACATATACGTGCTTAGTTGTCTTTCTATGTGTGTAATGATCTACATGCATTATACTATGTTCTGAGTGCATTGATCTGAATTCCAAAATATGCAGTTTTCATCCAGTGGCTTTCTACGTGCGTAGTACTCCCTTTTACGAGCGTAATCGTTCCTTTTCAAAGATAGAGCCTTTGATTCTTTACGTGACTGTGTCAGAAGATATTCAAATTCAAATCCTGAGGAGCATCTTGATTTTGCCAATATTAAGGAGCCTCATCTACATGCGTAGTGCCTTCTACTACTTGCGTAAAATTTCTCTTCAAAGATTGCACATTTTCTCTCCTACTCACCTTGTTGCACCCTTCTACGTGTTTGATATCCCAAACACTCAACTTGTCTAATCACCAAGTCTACAACATTGCTTTTGTCCTACGTGCTTAGATTACTCTTTTAAGTGCTTTGTGACTAGATATCAACAAGTCTACAAATTTGCACCTCTTTTATGGATGTTTTGCATTCATCATCATCAAAACCAAAATCAATATTTCACACCATTTTGGGCATCCTTTAGATCAAGAAAAACCCACCACAAAAGCTTGAGAGAAGGGAGAAGATGAGCCAGGAGGAAAAGTGGGTTCTTTGAAGAGACCTATGGTCTTGGAAAGGAATCCCCTCATCTTTTGCTTTCCATTTCTTATTTTTATTTTGGTAATGTTGTTTTTCTTCTAGAGGTTAGTATTTGTTTTTATTTTGTTTAAATAATAGTAGTGTAGATATTGTGTTTGGATTTTGAGTTGAAAGTTTTGATGAATATTTACCAATATTTATAAATGGATATTGTGTTTTATGTTCAATATTTGAAGATTGCTTAATGGGTTTTGTGATTTATGTTTTATAATATATGTTTGCCCTTGGATTTGATTTTATGACTATGAATGGAATGATGTTGCCTTTGGCCACCACAATGTCGTTTGTGACAAGTCTAAGTGATGAATCGAGAGATGAAACTTCAGTTAGGTCTACAAGCATGAAACTTGTTGAGTGCTAGAGTAGGGATGCTTAGTGCCTACAAGACGTTCGATGAAATTCGTCAATGTACCTAATGGGCCTAGTTTTGCTAGGTAAGGCCGAAAAGACCCTCGTAGGAAACATAGGTATGACTCAAGTGTTCTCGAGAGAGGCCTTGAGTGATGTACGTGGAGAGAACACTCAATCCCAAAAGCCCACTTTGAATATGCATGTGGCATTTTCAAAACAATTTATGTGAGGTCCCTGAGGCATTCTAGAGTTGATATCCCTTACTGAGTTTTACTCACCCCCTCCCCCTTAGCATTTTTTTCAAGTTATTCAACATTTGTTTTTGTCAAATCTCTGACGCTTAGTGAGGTCTTCAGTTTAGCAGTGAGTGCCCTATTGTTCGGACCACAGCATGTCTATTATGTTAGATGATCCATACCGGGTAGTGGGTTATGGTTATGTATTTGACATTTCTTTGTTTAACTGATTTTACTTATAAATACTTTCTCCGTATTTTGATATTATAATTATGTTTTATTATATAATATTACTTTTGAGTTTATATATATATATATATATATAATAAATTTATCTGTATTTATTAATGTTTAATAATTAAATTGGACTAAGAAATTTGGGTAGAAGTTATGTACTCTGAGGCTTGTGCGGGATGGGTCGGGTCTCTGGTTTGGTTCACCTTATACACCGGTCATGGTTTGGTAATGGGTCATGATTGAAATTCTCTCTTGTGGGTATGTATGAAGGCTAAGGAGAATTCAAACACTTGATATCTTGATAGCGGTTGCTCTATGCACATGACCGAAGACAAAAATCAATTCTCTAAACTCGAGCTCAAAAGTGGCGGATACGTAATATTTAGAGACAACTCAAAAGGAAAAATTATAGGTAAAGGTGAAGTGGGTAAGGAATCTTCACCAATTATTAAAAATGTTTGCCTTGTTGATGGATTGAAGTATAGCTTCCTTAGTATTAACCAATTGTGTGACATGAATAATTGTGTTATCTTTGAATCATCACATTGCATCACTAAAAGCATCAATGACAGAAAAGTCTAGTTCATTGGTCATAAGCATGAAAATGTTTATGTTGGGGATTTGAATTACTCTAAATCTTTCAATGAAAAATGTCTTTCCGCTTTCAATAAAGATGCATGGATTTGGCATAAGAGATGAGGACATGTAAGCATGGATTTGATTTCAAAACTTTCTAGAAAATATTTAGTTGTTGGTTTGCCAAAATTGAAGTTTGAAAACAATGTTGTATGTGATGCATATGTTGAAGGAAAAAAAAACTAGAACATCTTTCAAAAGCAAATGCATGGTCTCTATATCTAGATCACTTAAGTTGTTGCATATGGATTTGTTTGGTCCTACATCTACCATGAGTCTAGGTGGTTGGTATGCTCGTTGACCTACACCTAGAGACTAAGGCAAGTGTACCTATCATTTATAGTAAGTGGGCCTATGAGTACCGAGTGTCGTATCCCACAGATACTAAGATTACTAGCTACTCATTGTTTCTCTATTATCTAGCCGATAAATTAAGCAATTTTGAATAGATAAAATAATAGAATGGAAACCAACACAGAGGCAAAAACACACCGTTAAAAGGATAGAACAATCAACGGGGAATGACACTTAGACGATGAATCCCCCTAAACTGAACTAAGTGACCACGAATCGTTGTTCGAACAGTTATTCAGGCAATTGGACCGTGGAAAGTCCTACAATATATTAACCTCTCTTTTGAGTTAGCTAACGTCTAACGACTAGGTTGATTAATCAGAATCTCTTTCTAATTAAAACCCCAATCATTACTTTAACATTCTGTTATGTGAATTTACTGTTAGGTTTGACTCTAATCCGGAAGATTTATGTTGACCTTTCTCTAGCATGCAACTCATCTTAATTATGAACGATCTATCATACACAGAATCTCTCGATTGCCCCATGCATGAATCAATATTGGAATCGAAAGGCTAGCAACAATCAACTCAACAATACACAGTATAAATCATAATTGAGTTGCAATTCATGAATTAACTAAATAAACAACAAAACCCAATAGTCACATAATCAATCTAAGGTTCATCATGTCTAAGTGCACAATGAAATTATTTCATAGCTCTAGAGAGATATACAACAAAACCAAAGAGAAATCTAGAGAGAGAAGGAAAACCCATGATGAATCCTCCAATTCTTTGCAAAATCCCTTCGTTCTTGATGTCGATTTGGTTCTCCTTGAGCTTCTTACATCCTCTGACCTTCAATGAATGTGTTTTTGTGCCTCCAAGTGTGCTCTCCCTCCTCCAATGTCGAAACCCTCATAAATAGGCTGAAATTCGAAACTCCTAGAAAGACAAGGCCACGGCCGTGCCCACCAGCTCCCGTTTGTGTGCTGCAAAAATACATCAAATCTGTGGCTGCCATACGACACGAACGTGGGTTTTTGTCCGTGTCCGAGGTGATTTTGTCAGTGTCCATTTAGTTGTATGTGTCCATCAATTGTTTAAGGCTCCAGTGTAGCACACGGACACAAACACTCCCGTGCCCATGTCCGTGGGCATGTCCACGATCGTGGCTTGCTGCTGCTGTCCGTGTGTGTTCAGTTGTGCACTATTTTGGTCACTCAAAGCTGTCTACGGTCGTGCCTTGTTGGTCTTTTGTAATATTCCACTCATTTTTTGTCAAGGAATACTGTAGCTTTCTGGCTAAATCCGATTTGATCTTGAGGATAATCGGACGTATTTCTAGGGATTAGGTGTCATCGAATCTCAAGGGAGGTCCGATGCATGTTGAAAAATATGATATGTCGAGTATGTGATTTGAGAGTGAGTAACGTGCGTTTGACATACGTTGTCGAGTGAGGAAGACGTACGTTATCTGAAAAATAGCATGACGTACGTTGTAGAGATACGATGTACGTTATCTGGGATACGAGGATGATCAACGTACGTTGTCATGGTAAGACGTACATTGGGTTGTGTTTCTTCGAATCCGAGGCTACTGGATGTTTCACGACGTACGTTGTGAGGTATAACGTACGTTGTGCGCCATCACAACGTACGTTGTCATTAAGTATGACGTACGTTGTCTTTGAAATTATCATCACAATGTACGTTGTCATTGAGTATGACGTACGTTGCCTTTGAAAATGTCGAAACAATGCGTTTTGATCTGCAGCTCTTAAAACGTCCGTAACTCGACGTTTTTCATCATTTTCACTCAAAACTTCTCCCAATCGGTCTGAAACGCTCTCAAATTGTTCTCCCAATGTTCTTGATCCATTTCTAAGATAAGATCAACATCCTTTCTTCATTTATAACTCATTTTCATGCATTGATTCATGAAAATGCATTTTGTGCGAATTTGAAAAGGGTTTCAATTTTCGGATGATTTGTGATGAATGGATGTTAGAATATGTTAGAGGGGACTTGTATGAACTTGATTCAAGCTTTGAATCGAATAATTTGATGAGTTTTTAGTGAACCTCTTCCTAATTAAAACCCCTATCGTTGCTTTAACACTATTATGTGAATTTCACTATTAGGTTTAACCCTAATCCGGAAGATTTATGTCGACCTATCTCTAGGTTTGCATGCAACTCTCCCAATTATGAGTGATCTATCATACACAGAATCTCTTGATTGTCCATGCATGAATCAATATTAGAATCGAAAGGCTAGCAACAATCAACTCAACAACACACAATATAAATCATAATTGAGTCGCAATTCTATGAATTAACTGAATAAACAACAAAACCCAATAATCACATTATCAATCTAAGGTTCATCATGTCTAAGTGCACAATGAAATCAGTTCATAGCTCTAGAGAGATATACAACAAAACCAAAGAGAAATCTAGAGAGAGAAGGAAAACCCATGATGAATCCTCAAATTCTTCGCGAAATCCCTTTGTTCTTGATGTCGATTTGGTTCTCCTCGAGCTTCCCACGTCCTCTGACCTTCAATGTATGTGTTTTTGTGCCTCCAAGTCGGCTCTCCCTTTTCCTATGCCAAAACCCTCATAAATAGCCTGAAATACGAAACTCTTGGAATGACATAGGGCCTTGCCCACCAGCTCTTGTCCGTGTGCTGCAAAAATACATCAAATCTGTGACTGCCATAAGACACGGACACGGGTTTCTGTCCGTGTTCGAGGTGATTTTGTCTGTGCCCATCAATTGTTTAAGGCTTCAGTGTAGCACACAGACACAAACACACCCGTGCCCATATCCGTGGGCATGTCCACGGCCGTGGCTTACTGCTGTTGTTCGTGTGTGTTCAGTTTTGCACGGTTTTGGTCACTCAAAGTTGTCCACGGTCGTGCCTTGTTGGTCTCTAGTCATGTCTCACTCTAAAGGACTCAAATGTCATCATTCAAGCCTCGTTTCAACTCACTTTCATTTCTTATCATCAAGACATCATCAATTGACCTGAAAAACACAATATAAAGCATAAAAGTACCAAAACTTATGACAAACGCTCAATTTGTATGCAAATCAATATAAATTGATGCACATAAATATGTATAAATAAGTGTTTATCAGTGGCAAACAATATGCATATGTCATTGTTGATGATTTCTCTCATTTTACATGGGTGTTTTTCCTTGCTCATAAAAATGAAGCCATTTATGCATTCACTAAATTGATTAGAAAGGTCTAAAATGAAAAGGATACACTATTGTATCTATTAGAAGTGATAGAGAAAGGGAATTCGATTGCGAACTATTTGAAAATTTTTATAATGAACAAGGTATCTATCATAACTTTTGGCATCTAGAACTCTTCAACAAAATTGTGTTGTTGAGAGAAAAAATAGAACATTACAAGAAATGGCAATGACCATGTTAAGTGATAATAATCTTCCTAAATACGTTTGGGCCAAGGTGGTCAATATCGCTTGCTACATATTGAATAGAGCATTAAATTGATCCAAACTCAAGAAAACTCCTTATGAGCTTTGGAAAGGAAGAAATCCCAATATTTCATACTTTCATTCATTGGGATGCAAATGTTTTATTCTTAATAATGGAGAAGAAAATCTTGATAAATTTGATGAAAAGTCGGATGAAGCTATATTTCTTGGTTATTCTTCAATTAGTAAAGCTTATAAAGTCTTTAATAAGAGAACTCTTAAAGTTGAGGAGTCTATACATGTTGTTTTTGATGAATCTAACTAATATTTGCTAAGAACTTTTGATGATGATGATATAAATATCACCAACAAGATGGATAAGCTTGGCATTGATGGAAACAAAGAAAATGCACAAGAAGGTGAAAGACCAAAAGAAAAAGAAACTCGTAATTATCAAGGTGCAAATCAATAACATGAAGGACTTCCAAAAGAATGAAAATTGGCAAAGGATCACCCAAAAGAGCAAATCATTGGTGATGTATCCAGAAGGGAAACAACTAGATCCTCTATCTATCTTGATATTGGTAATGTTGATTTTGTTTCTAAAATAGAGCCTAAGAATGTTGATGATGTTTTGAATGATGAACATTAGTGTGTTGCCATGCAAGAAGAGCTTAATCAATTTGAAAGGAATAGTGTATGGGAGCTAGTTGCTAGGCGTAAGGATAAAACCATTATCGGTACTAAATTGGGTATTTATAATTAAAACTGATGAAAGTGGTAAAATTGTTAGAATTAAGGCTAGACTTGTTACATAAGGTTGTAACCAAAAAGAGAGCATAGATTTTGATGAAAATTTTCTCTCATTGCTAGATTAGAAGCCATTCACATTTTGTGTGCATTTGCATGTTTTAAAGGTTTTAAATTTTATCAAATGGATGTGAAACAACATCCTAATTTTATTGTTCACAAATTCCCAAATCATGTGTTTAAACTTACTAAGACCTTGTATGGTTTGAAACAAGTTCTAAGACCTGTATGAAAGGCTTAGTAATTTTCTTCTTAAAAAATGTTTTTGAAAAGGGAAAGTTGACACAACGTTTTTTTATCAAAAATAAGAATGATGATATGTTAGTTGTGCAAATATATATTGATGATATTATATTTGGTGCTACTAATGAGTGCTTGTGTGAAGCATTTGCCAAAGATATGTATAAGAAATTCGAGATGAGCATGATGGGAGAGTTGAACTACTTTCTTGGATTGTAAATCAAACAATTGAAAGATGGCTTTTTCATCAACCAATCTAAGTACATTGGGGACTTGTTGAAGAAGTTTGGTATGGAGAATACTGGACCTTATATCACACCAATGAGCACAACTACAAAACTCATTAAGGAGGTAGGAAAATCCTCGATATAAAGCTTTATTGAAATATGATTGGTTTTCTACTTTATCTTACCACTAGTAGGCCGGATATGTGTGTTTATGTGCTAGATTTCAAGCATACACTAAAGAATCTCATTTGATTGTGGTTAAACGTATTTTTTGTTATGTTTTCGATACTCATTATGTTGGTATATGGTATCCAAAGTATGATCATTTTGATGTTGTTGGTTATTCGGATGCAGATTGTGGTGGTAATCAATTAGATAGAAAGAACACATATGAAATATGTCAATTTTTAGGATATGCATTAGTATCATGGTTTTCTAAAAAGCAAAATTGTGTTTAATGATTTATTTGTTTGATCCATTTGCATTCATATCCATGAAAATGATCCACAAATGTCCATGACTATATCTATTGGTGTGGTGGCAAAGTATTGGAAGTGGATAGTTGATGAAAATTGAGGTTATAGGCTGTGATAGTGGTTAACTCAAGTAAGAAAATGTGTTCTGCAAGTTACAAGACTGACATGAGCATTTTGGGTAATTCTGAAGAAATATAACTCGAGTAGTAAAGGGGTTGAATAATTCGAGTAAGGTTGAAAGAGCAACTCGAGTTACACGTGGTCCATACAACTCGAGTAAAAGGAAATATAACTCGAGTTAGCTAAGGTTACAACGTGTTAAAAACACGACATTCAGAACAGACCTACATGGACACTCTCTCTCTTCAAACCTGACGAACTCATCTTATGCTCTCTCACTAACTCAAGTTCCTCCCAGCCAAAATCCAACAAAATCCATCACTACCCACTCAAAATCGACCTCTATAAGCTTGATTCCACTTCATAATTTCATCTAAATCACACCAATTCAGTGAACATGCCCAAATCGAACCCTAGACTTTGATTTTCTGAAAAATGCTTCTAAGAAGAAAAGCAAAGGCTCAAAGGTTTTTGGAAGTGGAAGAAAGTAAAGATTATGATTTTGCTAGACCCTCTCCTCCTCATTTGCACCAAAAATCCATTCGAAAAAGACAAACAGACACTGGCACAGCTATTGAACCATCGCGTTCTTCGGCTCCATTTGAAGACTTGCCTTTGGATTCTCGTTTTATCTCTCCCATTGCGCAAAAGGTGTTCCACAAGGTAATATTTAAAGAAAAACTCTGGCCAACTATGATATTTGATTATGTTGCATTGAGGGTTGTTGGTTATGATTTAAAGCAAGTTTTTAGGCCTCTAGGAATTAGTATTTTTTGGGGTTTAAATTTATTATTTATGAAGAGTTGGTGAATGAGTTATATGCCAACATGGATGAGGTTAAGGGGCCTATTGAACAAGGTAATAGTCAGGGGTTTATGATTTTGAAGAGCCATTTGTGCGAATTATTTAATATTACAGCAGGTGGAGTTGTGCTCATGGGGTTGTCTCGTGTTGAAGAAATAGTGGAAGAAAGCGATGAGGAAAAGGATGAACAAGCCACTCTTGGTGAAGAATTTCAGCTACAAAAAGTATATGCATATCTAAAGTCCATTGTTGTGGTTAAAGGCGGTCCAAGTGTTGAACTTGAAGCTACTGATTTGCCCAGCAATTTGCGTATGACTCATTATGCAGTAAATCGCAATATCGCTCCGAAAAAGGATACTCAAAATCATGTCACGGGCTTGGACATCGAAATTTTGTGGCATGTGATCAAACATAATCACAACAACTTTCCTGCTCTCATCATTAAAAGAATGTGATACGAATGGAAACAATTCTTCAAGAAATCATATGAGAAGAGCAAACAGAAAGATTGACTTCCATATGCCATTATTATTACTAAAATCCTTCAAAAGCAAGGTATTGATCTTT
Source organism: Flueggea neowawraea (assembly GCA_948243855.1). Taxonomy (NCBI): domain Eukaryota; kingdom Viridiplantae; phylum Streptophyta; class Magnoliopsida; order Malpighiales; family Phyllanthaceae; genus Flueggea; species Flueggea neowawraea. The sequence goes on along the minus strand of CAODLS010957484.1, from coordinate 11,140 downwards.
CCAAGTATGAATCTCAAGAAGTGTCCCACTTTTGGATTTTTAATAAGACAAATTTGAGGGACACAAAAATGATTAAGATAGAGAACTGAGGGTGGATTTATGAAGCACATGCGAGATTGGACATAGATGAGTTGGCTAACCCAAGAGACCGAAATCGTATACTTGCTCCCATTAATCGCACTCTTGGTGGTATTCATGGTGGAAGAAAAGGTGCAAGTCGTGCTAGCTCATCCCGGACTAATGTAAGTATTAAGGAATTTCGAGCACTTCAAACTAAGGTTGACAAAGTTGATAGCAAGGTAGATAATATTTTGGGTTTTGTTAATGATATTTGGACATGGATGAAAGAAGCTCGTTGCACAAACAATGACACCATTCCATCTACCTCCACATCGCTGCCACCACCGGCTCCATGACTTAGCTTAGGCATTTGGATTGACATTTCATGCATCTCATTCATATTCACATTTTGTCTTGTTACTTAAATTCTTAGTTGTTAGTTATTAGCAAATTTCTATGCCTAGTTCGGTGCTTTAGCACTTATTACATTTGGCTAATTTGTAAGCCTATTTGCATGTTGAATTATTGTCTATGAATGAATGCTTTAGATGTTATTCATGTTCTTATATTTATTAATGTTATGGTATGATATTCCCTATTTTGTTCATGACAAAAAGGGGGAGTAAAATGCGCTTTGATGAGTTTGATAAATGTGATACATATTTGAGCTTGATAATTGTTAAAATTTGTTGATTGATATGAATATAAGATTGATGAAAATTGAGTTGGCAATATTTTTTAGAAATATTTTTATCCTCTTATTGAAATCCTTATTGTGAAAATATTTTATTAAGGGGGAGTTTGAATTTGAGTTATTTTGAGTATGCACTAACATTTGTGCCACTGGGTAAAACCTTGATCAATTTTTTGAACAATTGTTATCTTTGGTAGATACACATACTAAGGGGGAGTATCAAACTCTTCCATATTATGTCATCATAAAAAAAGAGAAGATTGTTGAACCAAAGGTGGTTAACATTTAGATCTCTTTGTGGTTTGATGATGAACAAAATTAGGTTTGAGACTTGAGCTTTTAAGCATGATCGTTCAAGCCTAACTCGAGTAACAAACTAGCATAACTCGAGTTAACATGTTGTCCAGAAGAGCCAAAGTGTCAAAGAAAAAAGTAAACCATTAGATATATAAATTCAACTCAAGCTACCCAAAACCAACTTGAGTTATTTAGGGTGTATTCAACTTGAGTTATATGTTACACAACTCGAGCATGAGAATATTATGAGAATACGGATCAGAGGCTCCAACTCAAGTTAATATAATCATAACTCGAGTTGTTCAAATGCCATTCAACTCGAATTATCAGAGGCACTAACTAGAGTTACATATTCAGAGTATCAAAGACATAATTCAACTCGAGTATCATCGTTCACAACTCGAAGAATTCAATCAAATAGGAAGCTTGGATAGAAAGGATAACTTGAGTTACAAGTTTGATAACTCGAGTAATCACTTGGAGACAAAATCATTACACCTAGGACTGACATGATTAGAGTTTAAATATCAAGGGTTGGTGGTCCCAACGGTCATATTCATGGATAACTCAAGTTAGAGAAAAGGCCAATTTGAGTTAGAGGTTCTAGAAGCCGTAATGTTCACATGGATAACTCGAGTTGCATATATGGCTAACTCGAGTTAGAAGCTTTGTCAGAGTATTAAATACATGGTTGCTTTATCTCACAACGGCTATAATGAATCCCCCAATGACTAGTACGACTTGGAAATTTATAAATACATCCAAGGCACTTCAAAAACATAACTACAACAACTTGCTATCATCTTGCGACAATATTAATCTTTCATTTGTTCAGATTTGCTTTCTATTCATACTCCTCTTAAGATAGTTCAAAAACTTGCAAATTCATTATTGCTTGAGAGTGATAGATTTCATTTTCATTTTTCATTATGAAAGAAAATCATTGTAATAAAGAGAGAATAGTTTAGGTGTTTATCTTGAAAACACTGGTTGTAGTGTGAGGGGGGAGGGGGTTAATCTTGCACCTTTGAAGTAAGAGTTTGTAGAGGTCGCCTTCAACCCTTGAAGAAGGAAGTTCATAGTGGATTCAAATTCTCATGAGAAGCTTGAGGAGTGAATGTAGGCTAAAAGGACCGAACTACTATAAATCTTGGCTTTGATTTCTATATCCCTTCTCTCTTTACATTTATTATTTTGATTAAATTGGACTATTGTAATTGGTTTGTTTTTAACTTGTCTTGATAATCTTAATTATTGCAAAAACGTTTTCAAATCTGTTTTAAACAAGTTTTAAAAGGTAGAAATCCAATTTGCCTCCCTATTAAATTGTCATTTCGGACCAACAAATTTATTACACACAATATTGTAAGTAGAGTAGTTTACTATATTTTATCAATGCATATTTCTTATATATTAATAATATTAAAATAATTTGACTAATTTATAAGACAAATAATAATAAAAGACATTATTAAAATAAAAAACAAAGCAATATAAAGACCAAAGAAATTAGCCATGTTTTTTTCAGATGAAAACATTAAAACGACGTCATTTTTGTGAACAAATCAGAACAATTAACGCTCATCCACTTCGTTTGGACGGAGTGTTAAGGTTAAATATGATTGATTAAGAGAATTTTAAATGTTTATTGTTTGAGAGTGTTTTTATAAAGGATAAGAAGGAATATTAAGTGATTACTTATCCTTTCAAACTCCTATTTTCTTACCTACCAAATTAGTGGGTCATCAGGAGATAAGAAAAATAAATTAAAAAATATATATTTATATTATAATTTTATCCTTCTTTATTTATACATACATTAGGTTCACAATTGTTCACTATAAAAACAAGACAACCATAACAGTACATGTGTATAAGACATCTCTCTATCCAAATGAAAAATGAGTTAGTACGTCTCTTTTACTTATACGTTAATGTTAATTGTTTTCATATTTGTTTATCAAACTGCATTAATTGTTCTCATAATTGTTCATCAAACTGCATAGCTAATTGTTCTAAAGAATCAAACTGCATAGCTAATTGTTCTAAAGAATAAGTCGACTAAGTTGCATGAGAGCTCATGATTCTCATCAAACTTTAGATTAAAGAGAAATTTCTAGTAGATGTTTTATTGTTCTGATGTTGCAGTGTCAAATAATGTTTGGGAAACTAGAGTTTTTTTTTTAGTTCAAAAAATAACTGGAGTTTTTTTTTAAAATTAAAAATTTATGGGTTGTTTGGAACAACACCGCATAGAGCATTTTATCTACACAAAACGCTTATTTGGCAGCCAACAGCATTTTCTCTCTCAATACAGTCATTCTCTCCAATAATTTCAAAGGAAGTTATAATTTTACCCTTAGAGATTCCTGCCCAAAACTCTGCAACCTAAATTAAAAAGAACAACTCTACAACCATTCTCTCATTTGTGTCCTTGCCAACAATTTGTTTAAAACAAAAATCAAGTTCCAACTTCTCCTTCAATACAAGATGTGACTTTGTGCCACAATGTTTTCGTCTTCTCTTAACCAAGTAAGTTGTTGTTTGATCTTTTCTAATATTTAAAAGCATTTTTTAAGAGATATTTTTTCTTTTCAGAATATTATTTGTTCTAATTTGTATTTGAGACCGATTACAAGTTGACTCTTTACTGTGTTGTGAGATTTATATATCTGCCTATTTTTTTGAAAGTGTGTATGCAAGCATTTTATGTATTCCGGTTGTTGATCTTTATTTGATATTGGGAAGTAAATTTTCATTCATAATGTGTCGTCTTTTTTGAGCTACTTATGTGTTGCCAGGAATGGGTATCGTGGTTTTATCACTACTGCTAGGTCTTTTTCCTTGCTTTGAATTGCAGATTTTGTCAAATTTGGACATTAGTTTAGGATTCGTTGGTGTCGTTTGCTTGTTCTCATAGATACATTTTGCTTTTGGTTGTGGGTGTTGTTGCTATTATGCAATTACATGTATCTATTGAAGGATAAGGCGTATAGTCTCAAGAAATCGTTCTAACTCCTTTAAAGAGCAAAACAGTACCCTAATCCTCTATCTGAAAATGAAGGTTCTGATATTATTGTTGAGATGATTCCTTGGTGGCTGGTGTACTTTGTATGTGGCGACAATTGATTCCAAAGTGAAAGCCAATATAATAGTCTTCTTCAATTCAATGCACTCCATTCGTAATGCTAACATGGGAATTTGTTTTCACTGATTATAGGCCGCTTCAATTATAGAATTTGGTAGTTAACTAATCATAATTATTAATGGTTTTTCTATAATGTGTAGCAAATCAGCTATTAGAAGTTCATTTGAAAACAAGCTAGCAATATGTTAATTAGTATCCTTTATAACAAGTAGGAAGGAGGAAGTGATGTGGAAAGAATGAGTGGGAATGAGGAGTTAGGAGCATTATCGGATGCGATCTATAACTAATCTTAAGGCAAAATTGTAGTATGATTAAGTTCTTCAGCCAAGTTTCATGGTTTGCTCATAAATCCCTTTTTTTATCAACTCTTTTAAATAGACATCGTGCTGAGTTATGCTGGCATTATCTGGACTAAATCCATTTCTGGTTCATTGATATGTTTTTGGAATTTTGAACACCATCGGTCTAATGGAATCCTTAATAATGTTTTGCATCTGATGTCTGCCTGTCTAAATTTCAAGTTCATATCTATTATATTCCCTCCAGCTTTCGAAAATATTGTCAGTACATTTACAAGGAGTACATGAGTAAGAATGACAAAATCACAACTGTGTAAAAGTCAGCTTCTAAATGTAGATTTTATTGTACTTTGATAACACCATATTCTTTTTTCCATCTGAAACAGGTCATGGTTTTTCTTAACGATATATTTGATAGTCTTCTGAAAGTGTTATCTGACCCTTCAGAAGAGGTAATCTTTTTTCTTATATATATTTCATCTTCATCTTTTAACTAGTTCAGTATTTTAAAGTCATAACCTTGATTCATCAGTTGATTTTTATACATGGCTCTACTTTAAATTGTACGAGTGAGGTCACTATTGTTCCATAGAATTAAAAAAAAAAAGGTTTATCAAGGAGTGTAATTAGTCAATAGGTAACCAAAGTCACTTGTATATATATATATATATATATAAAGTTACCAAAGGTAAAAAAAACGTATATATATGGAGGTAGTATTTGAGAAGATTAACATAACTTCAAAATATTATTTCTTTCTTATAAATGAGCATGTGTTGCTAAGTGTAAATGCATAAAGTTTGGATTACTACGTTAGTGCTACGTCATTAAGATTTGATTTCTTTATCCATTACATATTAGTTTTGGTCATCTCCTGCTAAATTAGATTAGTAATTAGTACAAATGGCTACTTCTTTTTGCTATATATGTTTATCCTTCTACGTGGTTGAATTGGTTGTAATTCCTATATACTCCATTTTAGAGTTCTCAATATTAAGTAAGGATGTGAAATATGGGGACATTGTGACTTCTGCATTGTTGTCTTTGTGGGCGTTGCTTGCTTTAGTTGTCTGGAGCTCTAAAATGGGTACATCTTGTTTTGTCTCATCTTCGTGTTGCTTTCTTATGCTTTTAATTGAATTTTGATAAAGTTTTTTTTAAGTTCTGTTGGGCATATGGTGTACATTTTTTAGCTTTCTTAGTTATCTGTTCTGTTGTTTACTTGACAATTTATAGTACTTAGTATTGCTTTTTCTTCTTGTTCTGACTTTGTATTATATCTTCATGGCAGCTAATAGAATCTTTTTTACCCAAAAAGATTGAGAAAAGTAGTACTTGTAATTTTACAGTTATTCTGCATAACTTTCTAAAATAAAGAGTCTAAAACAAGAGTGACCCACCATCAGTCTATGTTTCAATGTTGTTCAATTCACCATCATCAATTTGTTTATTTACCATTCATCATCAATCTTTTCCAATTCACTATAACCAACAAAATGAATGGGAGAGATTTTAGAAAATTAAAATCTCAATCAAAGATTCCAATAAAAAAATTTAAACACCCCAACTTTAGCATCGATATAAATTTCTCGAAGTTTTTAATGTGTCAATTGATTTTGCAAGTATAGTGAACAAGGAAGAGTGTGATAAGTTTACCTTCATATAACAGGGAATGTTTAATGTTAAAAATATATATGACACATTCCATGTAAAATAAATATTAGATGGGATATTGCAAGTTAATTTCCAATTTTCACATTTTTCACTTAGCTTGGACGGCTATAACACCTAAATAGTAACTTGTCATTGGTCTTTTTCTTCATAACTATATAGTCTTAACTTGTTTTAGAAGATGTTAATATTAAACATATGAAAATAAAGAAAGATCGTACTACTTTTACATTTTACTTCGTACTCTCCTTATTTTTAAGTAATTATTTTGCAGGAAGTCAAACAAATTACATGAGCAGAGCACTTTCCTTTATTGACATCTTTCGCAACCAATCTTCCAATACAACTGGTAAAGTTTAGAGGGTTTTGGTAAGTTTACAAGTAAAAAGTTTTTGTAAATTATTTCAACTTGAGTATATGCTTGATCAATGACAAATAAGAATTTTGAACATAAACTTTTCAGTTTCTTGTCCATGTTTTAAGTTGAGAAATTTACAATGTCTACATATGCTTACACACGAAGTGTGTAACATAACAACTACGACTAAGTTTGGCAATTGGTACATTACAAAGTTCAATAAGAGGTATAGATTGGGCAAATAAAACTAACAAGTAAGACTTTTTTCACCATTGCAATAGAAATATTTATATTAGATGGGTTCTAAAGGAGATTTTGGGAAGAAGGGACAATGTTGGGAAAAAAAAGAGCCGAATGGACAGAAGCAATGAAGCAGTATTTAATTGATTGTCTAACATTTCCGGAAGCTGAAACCACCAAAACTGCCACTGGAAATCACAATTGGAAACAACTGGAGGGCAAAATGGAAAAGGAGTTTGGCTATGTTGTGGACAATGTTCAAATAAAGACCAAGTGTTGTTAGCTTCGGTCCTGATGTAAAATGGTACTCCAAGAGGGTGGTGAATTAGTGTTTTTAAAAATTTAAAAACTTTGTTGAAAACTTTTGCAAGTTAAACCAAATAACAAAGTTTTATATAAGTAAAATCAAAATATAAATGTGGAAGTAATAAAACCGTTGATTTATAAACAACAATATAAATGCAATACAAGGTAAAGTAGAGAGAGTAAGGGAGAGAGAAAACAAAACCTCGATTTATAGTGGTTCAATTCATTTGATCTATATATACTCCTCTAAATCTACTAGAGAATTTCGATCTACTAACTCATTTCTTACGGGTGGAGACAAACCGTTTACACCACTTATTTTTGTGGGTTTAACAAGCAAATCGTTACACCTTGTTTTAAGGACAAAACAAACAAACCTAACTACTAGTTTTTGTGGGTTGAATTAGCAAACCGTTTCCTTAGCTTTTACGGGTTCAACTAGAAAATTGTATCTACTTGTTTTCAAGACAAAATAAGCAAACCAAACCTCTAGTTTTTGTGGGATGAACTAGCAAACCAAACTACTAGTTTTCTAAGAATCACTAGCAACAACTCTTGTTTTTCTAAGGCACAACAAAGAAATCTATCTATCCCGAGCAAACAACCTTATTTGATACAAAATCAACCCAAATATATAGCAAATTTAAGCTCACACCAACTCAGAAATGTGATAGCAACTAAATAGCTCAAATGGGTTAGAAAGATAGAAGTGAGAGATAAAATGAATACTAAATCTTGGTAAAGGTATCTTTATTTCTCCTTCTGCTCTGAGACGTCTATTTATAACTATTTGTAAAAATATGGTCGTTGGAGCCTCAAAGTAGCCATTGTGAAACAAACAGATTTTCTATCCAGTAATGATATCACCCTTTACTACGTTCGAATACCTTGTTCCAACTTAGTTCTTCGTGCGTTAATAGTCATTCTACATACATTGCAAAAACTCTAGTGTCTCGGCTTTGTATGGATTAACATCTATGTGCGTAGCTCTCTTTCTACGTGCATGAGCTTATGTTCTACGTGCATTATATCACGTTCTGCATGCATTAATCTGAATTCCAGAATATGCAATTTTCATCTAGTGGCTTTCTACATGCGTGGACATTCCTCTTCAAAGATAGCACATTTGATTCTTCATGTGACTGTGTCAGAGAATTAAATTCAAATTTCTGAGGAGTGTCTTGATTTTGTTAGTATTCTAAAGCCTCGTCTACGTGCATAGTGCTCTCTACTATGTACGTAGAGCGTCTCTTCAAAGATTGTACATTTTCTTATCTACGTGCCTTACCACATCCTTTTACGTGTTTGATATCTCAAACACTCAACTCATCTGATCATTTGTCCGACTAAGTACGTAGTATTTCTTCTACGTGCGTAGATCAATGTCTGACACTTTCTGTTTTCTGGATAAATAGTTCTACGCGCACTACATAGTCTTCCACGCACATTGTTCCTATCGTACGTGCTTAGATTGCATAGTAAGTGCTTTATGACCAGATATAAGCAAGTCTATAATTTTGCACCTCTTTCATAAATGTTTTGCATTCATCATCATCAAAATCGAAGTCAACAGGCAATAGCTATTAAATATGTTAAATGACGATTACAGAGGGGATACAAGATGCTTGGAATTATTACGAATGGATTGGGAATCAATATAATATTTAGGCAATTTGTATGAAACATAATATGGACTTGTTAGTAGTAAAGAATTGTCAGTGAGAATTAAAATTTGTATATTTCTTTATATTTTGGCTAATGGAGCTAAAACTAGAAATAGGGGGAACAATTTGCATATAGTGCTGAAACAATATGGAGCATTCGTTTTGCACTTTAGTATCCATTTCTCAAAAGATATGATTACGTCAAATGGTGATCTCGCAGAGCATAAGGGTCCTAATGGGCGAAATGGTCGTTACTTCAATATATGATTAATTTTATTTCATTTGTTATTTCTTTGTAGCATGGTCTATAATTAGTAATTTTTTATAGGATTGTGTTGGCGCAATCGATGGAACTCACGGGGTAGCAACTGTACCGGTTGACAAGAAAAAAAATTCTACAATCGGAAAGGTTTTGTCTCCCAAAATGTTATGGCAGTTTGTGATTTCGACCTTTGATTTACATTTGTATTAGCCGAAGGAGAAGGTAGCATTCATGATGCCAAAGTTTTTAAAATTACTACAACTCCACCTGAACTTAATTTTCCACATCCACCTACAGGTTCCAGACGTGATCATATCTACAATAACTTTTATACATATCAATTGCAGTGTGCTTTGTTCATCTAACAAATTTGTAATAATTATTTTATAGGTAAGTATTACTTAGTTGATGGTTGATATAAGCACCAAACTAGGTATATGACACCTTACAGGGGACAAAGCTACCACTTGGATGAATATTGTAAAGGTGTGGACCAAAATCACTATAGGAGGCTTTTAATAGAATGCACTCTTCAATTCGAAGTGTTATAGAGCGTGCATTTGGTAGATGGAAAGGACAATGGAATATGTTGACGCAGTATACGACCAAGTATGGCTTCGAACTTAAAGGAATATAGTAATAGTTACAATGACACTCCATAATTTTATATTGAACCGAGAGACTAAAGCAGAAGGTAATTCACCATCATATGTTCAAAATAATGTATAAGACAATGTGCAAGATAATGATGTGGATGAAGCAGAAGTTGTAGAAGATGAGGAAAATGATCCAGATATGACCATGATCCAATTAAGAGATTCAATGGCTATGAATATTTTTAATCGTGTGCATGGATATAAGATAACTTAGTTTAGGAAAATATATTGGTTAAAGTTTTGGATAAGTAGTAATGTTTTGAAACTTGATTGAAGTTATGCTAATTTAATTATTAAATTTCATCTGCATTTGTTCATTTATTAGATAAATTGTAAGCATAATAAATATCATACAACAATTAAAATTTTTGGCCTACTAGACTAAGAACAACGTAGCCATTGGAAGAAACATATTTTTGGTGGATGATTATTAGATTGATTTGGATTAGATGTATAAATAATTTTTTTTTGTTCAAAATGCAAGGGTATTTTTGGTATTTTATAAACAACAATAACAAATAAAAATACTTACATCATCATCAACCAATACAATTATAAAATGCAAAAACTCCTATATGCTAAATGTTATATATAAAATGATGTACTGCCAAATGAGCCCTATAGTAGTGATAAATTCTAGCATGGATTAGTTTGTATAATTTAATTATATGCAGTAGTTTTTTTGTTTAGATTGGATACCATATGCAATTACATTTTACATATGGTTAAATATTTTTTTAGCATTAAATTTGACATTTTCTAGGTTGAAGCTCTTGGATTAACTTTGGGTTAATTGTACAGACGGTCACTAAACTACCAGAAAATGTTCACTAAAGTCACTAAAGTGATTTTTGTCCAAGAAGGTCACTGAATTGATTTTTTGGTCCAACAAAGTTACTCAGACCGCATGACTTAACTTTGACCGCCACTTGTGCATTCAACGGTGCCACAATAGTCCACGTTTGCTTACCATGCGTCATTAGTGGACACGTGGCAAGCACTCATGCCAAGACATAAATTTTATTAAAAAATCAAAAGTATGCCTAAACTAGATTAAAGTTTTAGGATGAAGTTAGAAAACATGTTTTTAGAAATTGTGCAACATTGAATATAAACACCTGTTCTGGATGAAGTCTCAATAGCTCTACACTCAATAATACAAACACATGTTCCAACAATACATTACAATGCTACATTGCATTGAATATGTGTAAGAGCAAGAAGAGCCTGTAATTTTGTAGTACTTGCAGAAATAAAAAACAAAGACATAACTTATTTTCAATATCTCCATGAATATGCATAGTTTAACTGTCACGACCCATCTCCGGGACTGTGATCGACATATGAGGAGAACCGTTTATGGGACCCCGGTCCAACTCGCACAAGTCTCAAAGATTCAGAAACTATAGCCACCATTTACTTAAGACATTTTAGTAAAACCGTTTATGAGAAAATCATATATATAAGATAATAAATATATCAAGT
>CAODLS010957408.1:0-11270 GCA_948243855.1 Flueggea neowawraea | reverse complement strand
TTTTTTTTACAAAAGCCCAAACCTCATTTAATAAGATAAAATATTTATAATATCAAATACAGAAAATATATCAAAATAAAACCATTTGATTTCATCATATTATTAGAAACAACAACACAACCTATGGGTTTGTCGTTGATTTTGGAGATTGAAGAGGATTTGGTGTGGTTAGGGATTTTGTTGGAAGAATTTAATTTGGGTTTTTGATGATTTGATGATTTTATGATGAAATTGATGAATGCTTATTATGAATAAAAATGATTCAAAGATGATTTAAATTATTCGTAGTTATGGGTGTCGGTTTGGATGAATTTGTGGCATTTTTTAATAAATTTTCATCACAAGGACTAGATTGCAAATTTTTAAATGTTTAAGGTCTAGAATGTAATTATAAAATATTTGGGGGATTGATTCATAATTTCTAAAAGTTTGGGTTTATTTGTAATTTCTAGGAACTTTAGAGGTGACTTGTAATTTGCCATGACTTTGGGGATTAAGGTGTATTTTGGTGAAAGTTGAGGGACTGTTATGTAATTTTATGAAAATGTTCAATTTCCAACAATAAGGCTAGAAACTTGACGGATTTTAGACATCAATGTGGGTTTGGGTTTCTGTATCTACATTTTATACATTTTAGTATTGCCACAGTTACCGTGTATGATTCTGTCATATGTCTGTTTTTAGTTCCATCTGATATCTGAGGTGACCAGCCCTTTATCGGCGGTGCACATCAGGATTATTTGGCTTGGCGTCCAGGTGAGTAGGATGTCATCTCTAAACATATAGGCTGTGTTTTTCTGAAATTGTATCTTTGTGTTGTGCTCAGACTTTGCTATGTAATTTGGACTAAATAAATGTTTGGTAATCATAAAATCTGACTTATGTGGAACTTTGTAATAAGAAAATATGTTTTGAAATATTTAATATATTTTTTGCAATTAATAGTATGTTCAAACTTGGGTATATTTTTCCGAAATAATTTTTTGTTGCACGTCGTGTGTGATATATCTGTACTTAGTAGCTTAAGATATGTTCGGTAAATATTCGTCTGTTTCGTATACTTGTCTACTTCGTATGATTGGTTGTATGTCCGTCCGTTAAATATATGTCTGCTATAAATTTTTGATAATAAATCAATACTTTGAATACTATATTATATGTTCTAATATGCACGTCTATTTAATTAGAATATATTTATTTGATGATCCCAATCAGTACTCATTACTCGTCTGTTCTGTATGAACGTCTGTTAAGAATTTATCTGTATGTTCTGTTTGACTTGGGACACCCTAGTTACGGAGAAATGTAGTCTTTGGTATATCAATGCTCCGTGAAAGATTAGTTACTAGGGTAAGTGGTAACTTGTGTGTTTGACCAAACACACAGATTCGGTGGCAGTGGTCCACATCTCAGGTGGCAATAGTCCATATTTCTAACTCTGTCTGCTTTTGGTGGCAGTAGTCCACATATGATTCTGTATTCGTTTGACTTCTGATTCTATTTTTGATTTTTTTCCTTGTGTGATTATTCTGATATGATATGATTAATGTTGGATATAATAAATTTAGGAAGTTTGTATTATTGCTCATTCTCTCGTAGTATACTATAATGTATACTAGAGGGTTATATGTTGCTTGAGCCTATGGATTGCAATGCTCGTAGATATACTTTTTGATCAGTTCTGTCTATTTCAGTTTTGATACCCTTAGGGTAATGGTGTACTGTTTGAGCCTCTAAGACTATCAGCTATTAGTCCTTTTGAGTCGGATATTGTTTAAGCTCTTAAGGCTGCTAGTCTATTTCTGATTTGATCTTGTCAGCGCAGTTCCAATATAATACGAATGTATGATAAGTGATTATCAAATCTATTTAGTTCTTTAATTGATAGTAAGATTGAAGTGTATAGAATTCCGTATAATCTGTATAATATGAATTTGTATGTAAGCATGTAGTATGCATTATCTGTCTTATGATATTTTGATTATCTTATGTAACTTATGCTATTTTCCATTTTGTGCGAAATGCTTTCGAAATGAATTTTCAGAATTACTATCAAATATATACGAATGTATATTAATAATATATGGTTATATACGTGCATGCGGTAATTTCAAAATATTTTCAAACCAGTTATGTGATGTCCCGAAGACGATTTAGAGTGTTGTCTTTTACTGAGTATTAATCACTCCCTCCTTTTAACATTTTAGGTGATTTTGTTGAAAGTGATCATTCGGCCTTCAGAGCTCAGTAAGGTATTCAAAAGTAGCAGTGGGTGCCCTTTTATTCGGGTCCAGCATGTTCGTATTAGTAGATGCTCCACACTGAGGGATATGTGAATTTATTGTTATGTATGTTTATTTTCATTAACTAAGTTTACTTATAAATGTTTGCTCTATATTTGATATGTAATTACGTTTTACAAATTATTAATATTATTTTTGAATTTATATTTAAAAATGGAACTGTTTGTTCATTATTGCTTAATAATTATTGATAAAAGATGTTGGGAGGATTATGTGGAAGGGGCTGAGTTTACTATTCGGTTTGTTTCGTACACCGATCATAGTTTGATCTTGGGTAGTGACACTCCTGGTTCTTCTACACTTCTCAGATTTTTTAGCCACTTCAACATCCAAAAATTTGATTGCTAATGCACATAAAAAAAATAATTACAACAACCTCATTTTAGCTTTTGCTTCTTTCTGATGTTTCCTAAAAACACCATTACCTTCTTCTGCAGGGTTTTTTGCTTTGAAAAAACAAAAAGACTTATTGATTCCTATTCCTCGGTTATAAGAGAAGACTTGTTTTATCCTAGGGGGAATAAAACCCTTTAGGACAACGAGAATGCGACTCAAGCATTTTTATTCTTATGCTTTCCATATCCCAGAAACAATAATATAAATGGTTTTATTCTTGTTCTCGCTGCTGCCATGGAAACTCCACAAGGAATTGACGTCCCTCCTTCTACTGTTCATGCTGCCCAAGGAGGTTCCACCATTTCCGTTATTGTTCCCAGTCCTAATCAAGCTGTCGTCCCTGCTTTCCTTCCTCCTGTTACAAACTCTACTATGCCAGTGTACGTCAAACCATTTCTGGACGTTTCCAATATCAAGATTTTTGATGGGGAGAACTTCAAGAGATGGAAAGATTGTGTTCACAATCTACTTGACATGTATGATGTCGCCTCAGCTCTCACCGCACCAAAACCTAAAGCCAACTCGGAGCCTTGGAAGTATGCAAACAAGGTGTATAGGCACACAATTCTTTCAACGTTATCTAACACTTTGTTTGATGTTTATGTGAGCCATAAAGAAACACATGCAATATAAGAATCAATGACCACAAAATACACTGCCGGAGATTTTATCAAATAAAAGCAAATCTTGTGCAACATAAGTCAAGCAAAATAAACTAGCCAAAAAAGGTACGATCAAAGTTCAAATAAGTTCGATTATATCTTGAAAGCTACTAACCTCAACTTCAAGAAAAATAGTGGGAATTGCTTTGTTTGTGGCAAATCAGGTCATCATGCTCCACGGTGTCGAAAGAGGGTAAGAAACATAGCTGGAAATGGAAAACCTCATAAACCAAATGTCAACTTGGCTAAATGAGATGATATTGATGATGTGATCATTGTTGTGATTTCTGAAGTGAATTTGGTGGTCACTTCTAAGGATTGGATAGTAGACTTTAATGCTATTAAACACATTTGAGCAAGCAGAAATGCTTTTGCCTCCTATACACCAATAAGGGATGATGATGATGATGAGGTGATCTACCTTGGATATTTTCACACAACTCTAGTATTAGGAAAAAGGGAAAGTTCTGCTGAAACTTATATCCGGAAAAAACTTTGGCATTGAATGATGTATTACATGTTCCTAATATTAGAGCAGATTTGATTTCTGTAACACTGTTAGGAAAAGTTGGGGTTAAGGTTTCTTTTGAGTCCACCAAAATTGTGATGAAAAAAAATGATGTATTTGTTAGGAAGGGATATTGTAACAATGGCTTATTTGTACTCAATGTTTCTAAAATTAATAATAATATTGCATCTTCTTCTGTTTATTTGGTTTGGCATGCTAAATTAGGACATGTGAATTTTTCTTATTTGAAGAAAATGCAATCTTGTGGTTTGATACCCAGGATTAATACTGATAATTTGAGTAAATTTCAAATTTGTGTTGAGACTAAACAACCTAGGAAATCTTTTGCAACTGTTAGTACATAATCTAAATTGTTAGATTTAATTCATACTAATTTGGGTGATTTAAAACAAGTTATGACTAAAGGTGGTAATAAATATTATATTACTTTTATTGATGATTGTTCTAGAAATTCTAGAGTTTATTTGCTTAAGCATAAACATGAATCATTCGATAAATTTTTGTTGTATAAAGCTGAAGTTGAAAATCAACTTGGTAGAAAAATCAAAAGAATTATATCTGATAGAGGTGGTGAGTAAGTTTTGTATAATGACTTTTGTGAAAAGGAAGGAATAATACATGAAATTACTCCTCCTTACTACCCCGAGTCAAATGGTGTAGCTGAACGGAAAAATAGAACTTTAAAAGAAATGGTGAATGCAATGTTGGTTAGCTTAGCTGCACTAGAAAATTTGTGGAGAGAAGTTATTTTGTTTGCTTGTCATTTGTAAAATAGAATACCACATAAAAGAACTGGCAAAGCACTTTATGAATTGTGGAAATGTTATCCTCTTAATCTTAAATATTTAAAAGTGTGGGGGTGCTTAGCTAAGGATATGCTTCTTGATAATAAAAAGCAAAAAAATTAGATTTTAGTCTTTTGATTGTTTGTTTATTGGCTAGCTGAACATAGTGCTGCTTACAGATTTATTGTTGTGAAAGTGATGTTCTTGAACGCAACACTATTGTTAAGACAAAAAATGCTGAGTTTTTTTGAAAACATTTATCCACTTTCTCAAATTTCTTGTGCTTTTATTCATGAAAATGATTTTGATGATTCTTCTAAAATTTTGAAGAGGAGTAAAAGGAAAAGGAAATAATATTCTTTTGGAAATGATTTTTACACTTATCTTGTTGAAAAAGGTCCTTCTACTTTATCATAAGTTTTTTCATCACCTGATGCTCCGTTTTGGAAAAAAAGCTATGGAAATAGAATTGAACTCGCTTTTACAAAATAAAACTTGGGAATTAGTTGATTTACCTCTAGGAGCAAAACCAATTAGTTGTAAATGGGTTATTGTAAAAGAGATTAATCTGGATGATAGTGTTGTTCTTAAAATGAGACTAGTTGTAAAAAAAAAATATTAATTATTTTGACACTTTTTTCCCTATTACTAGAATTTCTTCAATTCGTGTTTTACTTGCTTTAGCATCAATTTATAAACTTGTTATTCACTAAATAGATGTTAAAACTGCTTTTTTGAATGGTGATTTAGAAGAAAATATTTATATGGTTCAACTCGAGAGATGTATTATTCCAGGTCAAAAGAATAAAGTTTGCAAATTGAAAACAATCTTTGTATGGCCTGAAACAAGCTCCTAAGCAATGACACAAGAAATTTGATTCGGTTTTGATAAAAAATGGTTTTTCATCTGTGAGTGTGGATAAATGTGCTTATACTAAACTATCCAATAATGATTGTGTTATTATAAGCATTTATGTGGATGACATGTTTATCTTTGGCACTTGTCTTGATATAGTACTTAGTACTAAAAATTTTTTAGCTTCAAAGTTTTACTTGAAAGACTTGGGTAAAACTAATGTGATATTAGGTATTAAAATCATACGGAATGATAATAGGATTTTGTTGTCACAAAATCATTATATGGAGAAATTTCTTAAGAAGTTTGATTGTTATGATATGACACTTGTGAGTACTCCTTATGATGCTAATACTCAATTATAGAAAAATAGAGGTGAAACTTTATCTCAGTCTGAGTATGCATAGATTATTGGGAGTTTGTTGCATTAATGAATTTTACGAGACCTGATATAGGTTATGCTGTCGGGAGACTGAGCCGGTATACCCAAAATCCAAATAATTATAATTGGATTGTTTTAAGCAGATTATTGAAATATCTGAGAGGTACCATAAATTATGGTATTCTATATGGTGGATTTCTCGTTATACTAGAAGGGTATAGTGATGCTAATAGGATTTCAGATTCAGACGAGATCAAATCTATTAGTGGTTATATATTCACATTAGGTAGAGGTTTTGTGGCTTAGAAATTGACCAAGCAATCAATCATTTCCAGATCAACCATGGAATCAGAATTTATTGCACTAAAGTTAGCTAGCAGGGAAGTTGAATGGTTGAAAAACTTCTTAGTAGATATTTCTTTGGGGATTAAACCTACACTTTTTGTGTCAATGCATTATGATTATAAATCATCAATAGCTATGGTGAATAACAAAACCTTTAATGGGAAAAATAGAAATATTTGATTGAGACATAATGTAATATCCCTCCCGTTTCGATCAATTCTTTGTAGTGTTTCAACTAATTTTGACAAGGTCTTTGGTGGAATGTCATTCGATTTTGAATGATCTTAGTTCATTCCCATTTTGATTCTCGAATGATTAAGATGATGTCTTAGTAAGTTTCGGTGTTGTTAGGTCCTGGGAATGATGAGATTTATGATTTTTAAGTTGAAATCATGTTTGAGGAGTGGAATTGCTTGCGTAGAGCTTGCTGGAAGCCATCTACGTGCATAGTAAGAGTATCGACGAAGGTTGAGCGTGATTTAGGTTGGTTAGTGGACTGTGTAGGCTGTCTACATGAGTTATAGGAAGAGCTACATATATAGATCATGATCTGAGATGATTTGTAGGCTTTTCAAGCCATCTACGTGCATTGTAAGGAGTTTTATGCACATAGATCTTGTTCTGGGTGGAACCGAGAGTTGTTGAAAGCCGTCAACATACGCTGTGTAGGGATTTGCGCACGTTGGACTTCTTCTACACGTGTAACTGTTGTAAAATGCACGTTGACGTGACCAGAAATGCTAAAAATGAGTGATAGTTGTTTTTTGGCGAAATGGGTTTATAAATACCCTCTCACTCGACCTCCATCCGTCATTCATCATTTTCACTCTCTCTCACTCTCAAATTATTTCTATGACTTCGTATTTGTCTCCCCAACATTTCTAATCATCTCTGAAGGTAAGATTATCATCCTAATCTCTTCTTTTCACTCATTTCATGCTCTTAATTTTATAATCACGTTTTTGTCTGATTTGACCTAGGGTTTCAGATTTGAGTGATTCTGTCAAAATGGATGTTGTAGGATGTTAGATACTGATAGATCAAAGCTAGAAACACTTAGATTTAGTGTGATTTGTAGAGATTTGTGGTTGTTCATAAATGGGTCCAATTGGTGACGGTTTGACAAATATAAATCAGATTTGTTGATTTCTATTCAAATAATTGTTAGACATTATTATATTAAGATTTTTTTGAGGTTAGAGGAACCTAGATTAAACCTAGAATCGAAAGATTCAAGGTTGTTTTGAATAGGTTAGGGTTTGGTTCGGGTTTGAGCCAAATTATGATGATTTTGGTTTTTTTTTGAGAAACCAATTATAGATTTGAGTTCCTGAGGTTGATTGTGATCAACGTGGGTGTTCGGATTCGATTTCTAATGGTGGAATCGAGAGATGGACTTTTGGATAATTTTCCAAAGGGACTAAACTTGATATTTTATAAGTTGGAGTTTAAATACAATTTCTAAATATTTTGAAAGTTTGATTTGATAATAGAAATACCTTGGGTATTGTTTGATAGATTCTAAAAAGTTTGGAGACACAGTTGTAGCATTACATCGAGGTCCGAATTTCAATGAGTGTTAGGCTTTCGATTGAGAAAGGATTTCTGACGGCTATGGTGTTTGAGTCTGCATTTGCATTTTATGTATATTTTGTATTTCCACAGTCTGTGTTAATTCTTTGTGAAAACATTTGTTTCAGCTCAGTTGGTTTCCGAGGAGACTAGTCATTCATTGGCGGATTGTGATTTGGATTATTCGCTCGACGTTCAGGTGAGTGGATGACAGCTTCAGGCACATAGGCTGTCTTCTAAAATTATATGTTTTTGATGTGTCTGGACTTGACATGTAATCTGGAATAATTAAAGGATAGGAAATCCTAAAAATATGATTTATGTGAAAACCTCTGTTGTGGAAATTTAATTTTCTCTAGGAATTTTGATGGTTTATGAAAATAAATATTTTTTTTAATATTTATTATAATTTTGGTAATAAACCTTCTGTTGTGGATGTCAAGATATACTACGTAGAAAATGTTATTTCTAGATTTAAGAATATTTTTGGAATAAATATTTTGTTTAAAAGTTCGATATAGTTTTTGAGAATAATATGTCTGCTCTACGTCACTTGTTTGATTTTTTTTAATAAATATTTTGATATGTTTTTGGCAAAAAATTTTGATATGGGACACCTAACTACGGGGTATGTAGTCTTTGGTATACCAATGCCCTGACCATGCTTTAGTTACTGGGGTAAATGGGTGACCGTGTATCCCGCCAGATATATGCTCTATTCTGTTTGGTGGCAGAGTGCACATTATTATTTTGCCCGGTGGCAGAGTTCACATTATTATTTTGTCTGTTCTTGTCACGACCCATTCCCGGGACCATGATCGGCGTACAAGATGAACCGTCTATGAGAGCCCGACCTATCTCGCACAAGCCTTAAATATACATAAACTATACACCCATTTGATTAAAACATGTTATTAAAACCGTTTCAAGAAAAAATCATATATATATATATATATTAACAAAATATATCAAGGAAATAAATACAGGCGATAAATCGCAAAATCCAATATCCCCAAATAAACTCACAATCAGCGAACTCCATAACTCAACAGTATATCAGAGTGGAGCATCTCATGCAACGGAGTAGCCCGGGAAAAATGATGCTACTAACCAAAAGTATCAGTCTTACAGGGCGGGGATGTCAAAAGTTACCGAGTCGAATCAACCTGCACAATAGAAATAAGGCAACACAGAAAAAAGGGGGTCAAACCCAGTGAGTGAAGGACAACACTCCAGAGTACCTCATACGTGCCTCACAAAGACTGGTTTGAAAACCGTTGAAAAACTACCACATGTACGTATACGACATGAATGTATATATATATGTGTGTGTGTGTAAACACTACATACATAGTATGATTTCAAAAACACGTTTCGTAAACGTTTACACCCAATGCAATCACATGCGCATTGACAAAAATGATACTACTAGTATCATAATCAAAACCATATATACGTATTATGGGATCGGTAACAATCGTGGTGGGAACATCACTCAACCACCTCGATAATGATTGGTGGGAACTACATCACTCAACCACCTCAATAATGATTGTGGACTCCGCCACTAATCCGGTAATAAATCATATGCCAGGTCAGGGCATATGACTATTGACAACCTTGATAACTGGGTCAATCATACCTTAGTATAGCAAAGGTTACGCATCCCGTAGCAAAGGTGTCCCATAATAAAAAATATTATCTCAAAACAATCCATGCATTCAACATCAAAACCATCAAAACATATATATCAATATATATATGTAATATTTTTCCAAAACAAATAATGAATATTTTATTCACATAATCCCATTATTTAATTAATCAATCCTTAGATTAGTCCGGTTTCAAATATGTGTTATACACATCAAAAATATAATCTGTTTTGAGACACAACCTATGTGTTTGAAGCTGTTGTCAACTTACCTGAATGTCTAAGCTATAGGTCTGGTACCACTACCAGATGGCTGATTAAACCGACAAGGGCAAAAAGCTGAAACAATTATCAGAAACAATAACATATCAGAAACAATGATGTATGAGACATTGGTATTGTGGCTGTACCAAACATGCGTGCAATGCATATGAAACCATCAAGTCGCTCAAATCCAATCCGAAAGTGAATCCATCACTTTCGACCCAAAATTCGAAACCCACGTAAAATTATAGTTTGGTCCCCGACCAATGTAAAATTATGTTCTAGTCCTCGAGACTTGACATATTACCAAATAATCCTCAAAGCAGTCAAAATCTCCAAACTAGTCCTCAGACTCTCTGAATTCACCAATTACAAAATGTCACAATTTGGTCCCTCAGAACCATTGTTTACTCGAGTTATCTAGAGGCTAACTCGAGTTATATGTGGTCTGGTTTACTCGAGTTAGTCAAGAAATAGCTCGAGTAAATCATGGCCTGTTTTACTCGAGTTAACTAAAACTTAACTCGAGTAAATCTGGGCATATCTTACTCGAGTTAGCCAAAATGTTTACTCGAGTAAATCACTTACCTAGATTGTCCAGTTCGACCAAATAGTCAAATCAACCGATAAAAATCACTCTTAAACAACTACATTTACTCTAATCATCCTTCTGAACACGAATCTATACTCAAATCCAATAAAACAACTCAGAATCTCTCAAAATCACCCTAAACCGAGTTGATTAAACCCATTTGAACCCTAATACCCTAGTATGCATAATATTGCAGAAATCATGAGGAAAGAAATGTGATCTTACCTAAAGAACCCAAAGGAAGTGTTGGGAACAACTTGAGAGAGATTGAAAGCGTCTGAGAGGAATGGATTGGAGCAAATGACGGATTTCGGTCGGTTTGGGTCCTTTAAAGACGAAGAACACCGAAACGCATCGTTCCATTTTTGCACAAATAACTCAAGTTACACAAGGATTAACTCGAGTTATATGGACCTCACCTAACTAGAGTTACAATTCTGGATATAAGGGTACTCTAACTCGAGTTATCCACTCTACAGACTCGCTACTTAAGGTTCAAAAACACAAACCCTATATCCTCATCAACATTATCGACTATCAATCTAAACTCCAAACCCTTAATGAGGATGAGCATCAACGATCATCAATCAAAATTCCAATCGCTATAGGGAATATAGCTGGAATGGGCGGGATATTACATATTTCCCCCTCAAAAGAAATTTGTCCTTGAATTTCAAAACAGAACTAATCGAAGTCCTTATCAACTCTAGATGTCCAAAATAGACCTAGACCAATGTCTAGACTACCCGCCTCAAAACATAGACAGTGCATACCCAACACTCAGTCTACACACACATATGCAACATGATGATGCCAAAAAAAATGAATTGCAAAGTATGCAAAAACACAAAAAGGACACTGACCTAAGGATCATCTGCGTCGAAAAATTGCAGATATCTGCGTTGGATCTCCTCATCGGCCTCCCAAGTG
>CAODLS010957299.1:0-14539 GCA_948243855.1 Flueggea neowawraea | reverse complement strand
AACCATCTAAAACCATTCAAATCAAACTTTCCATTTTCGGACCAAATTGGATCCTATAAGAAAATCCATGATTTCATCATCTAACCAAGAAAATCTATGTTCCTTCTTGTTCCTCATACATATATCTATCATAAAAAACTCCAAATCAACCCAAAAACCCAACCAAAACCGAATGTAGCTCTTAAAAACTCTGAATTTCGGTCAAACCCAAACGGCAGCAAAGATGAGCATAACACGAAGTCAAAAATGGAAAATAAATGGTAAAAATACTTCAAATATGATAGAGGAATGTTTTGATAGCAAAATAAAACAAATTTCGTCAGATTTGGATGAAAAACGAGCGAGAAATGTTGAAATGAAGAGAGGGTGTCGGTTTCGGGTTTAAATGAAAATTCTGCAGAGCAAAACGACGTCGTTTTGGTTACTGTTGAGAATTGAAAAGATTACGTGCGTAAATAACAGAATAACGCACGCAAACGATGACGAACGACTTGTAGTCGGCTGCTACAAAATAACGCGCGTAATTAACAGCTTAACGTACACAAACGACGACGAACAACAGGTCGTATGCAACTCAAAACAAACGATCTGTCGTTCTGTTCCGATTTCCAGTTTTCTTCCTTTTTTTTCACTATTTTCACTTAAATCAATTTCTTTCTAATTTACCCCTAATCTTCATAATTCACCAAATTAACATAAAAAATATAAAATTTACCCTCCAATTACCAAAAATAAAATTTCAAATAATTTTCCAAATTATCCAAAATAATTATTCCAATTAATTACCTCAAATATAATTCTCCAAAAATAACTACAAAATTATGGGATATTACAATGCTCATCTCGAATTGCTTGTGTATATCTTTCACAAATTCTTTACACAAACATTCATTAGTAGCACCAAATATAATATCATCAATATATATTTGTACAACCAACATATCATCATACTTGTTTTTAATGAAAAGTGTTGTGTCAACCTTCCCTCTTCTAAAAACCTTTTCAAGAAGAAAATTACTAAGTCTTTAATACCAAGCTCTTAGAGTTTGTTTCAAACTATATAAGGCCTTAGTAAGTTTAAACACATGATTTGAAAATTTGTGATTAATAGAACCAGAAGGTTGTTCCACATACAATTCCTCTTTCAAATAGCCATTTAAAAAAGCACTTTTCACATCCATTAGATAAAGTTTAAAACCTTTAAAACATGTAAATGCACACAAAATGCGAATGGATTCTAATCTAGCAATGAGAGCAAATGTTTCATCAAAATCTATGCCCTATTCTTGGTTATAACCTTATGCAACATGTCTAGCCTTATTTCTAATAATTTTACCATTTTCATTGGTTTTAATCCTAAATACCATTTAGTATCGATACTGGTTTTATCCTTAGGTCTAATAATTAGCTCTCATACACTATTTCTCTCAAATTGATTGAGCTCTTCTTGCATGGCAACACACCAATGTTTATCATTCAAAGCATCATCAATTTTCTTAGGCTCTATTTGAGAAACAAAGGCAATATTACCAATATCAATAAAAATGGAAGATCTAGTTGTTACCCATTTGGATACATCAATAATGATTTGTTGCTTTGGGTGATCATTTTCAAATTTCCATTCCTTTTTGGAAGTCCTTATTGTTGATTTGCACCTTGATGATCATGAGATTTTTCTTCGTTAGAATCCTTGCTTTCTTGATTCTTGTCCACCTTATCATCAATGCCAAGCTCATCCATCTTGTTAATAATATCTATATCATCATCATCACAAGTTATTGGCAAGGAATATTTAGGTTCCTCAAAAAATAATATGAATTGACTCTTCAACTTTAAGACTTCTCTTGTTAAAAACTCTATAAGCTTTACTAATTGAAGAATAACCAAGAAATATAGTTTTATCTGACTTTGCATCAAATTTACCAAGATTTTATTTTCCATTATTAAGAATAAAATATTTGCAGCGAAATTCATGAAAGTATGAAATGTTAGGCTTTCTTCCTTTGCAAAACTCATAAAGAGTTTTCTTGAGTTTGGATCGAGTTAATGTCCTATTCAATATGTAGCAAGCAATATTGACCGCCACGACCCAAAAGTATCTGAGAAGATCGTTATCACTTAACATGGTCTTAGCCATTTCTTTTAATGTTCTATTTTTCCTTTCAACAACTCCATTTTGTTGAGGTGTTCTAGGTGTTCAAAAGTTATGTTCGATACCTTGTTCATTACACAATTTTCAAATGGCTCACAATCGAATAGATATCACTTCTAATTGATATAATAGTACATCATTTCTCATTTTGGATATTTCTACTAAATTTAGTGAATACATGAATTGCTTCATTTTTATGAGTAAGGAAAAACACCCATGTAAAACGAGAGAAAGCATCAACAATGACATATGCATTTTGTTTGCCACCTAGACTCATGGTAGATGTAGGACCAAACAAATCCATATGCAACAACTCAAGTGGTCTAGATTTAAACATCATGCCTTTGCTTTTGAATGATGTTCTAGTTTGTTTTCCTTTAACACATGCATCACACATAACATTGTTTCCAAACTTCAGTTTTGGCAAACCAACAACTAAATATTTTCTAGAAAGTTTTGAAATCAAATCCATACTTACATGTCCTAATCTCTTATGCCAAATCCATGCATCTTCATTGAAAGCCAAAAGACATTTTTCATTGAAAGATTTTGAGTCATTCAAATCCATAACATAAACATTTTTATGCCTATGACCAATGAACAAGACTTTTCTATGCTTGATGCTTTCAATGATGCAATGTGATGATTCAAAGATAACACAATTATTCATGTCACACAATTGGCTAATACTAAGCAAGTTATGCTTCAATTCATTAACAATGCAAACATTTTTAATAATTGGTGAAGGTTCCTTACACACTTAACCTTTACCTATGATTTTCCTTTTAAGTTGTCTCCAAATGTTACGTATCCACCGCTTTTGAGCTCGAGTTTAGAAAATTGAGTTTTGTATCAGGTCATGTGTTTGGAGCAACCACTATTAAGATACCAAGTGTTTGAATTCTCCTTAGCCTTCATACATACATATAAGAGAGAATTTTAATATCTTTTTTTTGGTATCCATTGTCTTTTGGGTCTATAAGGGTTAGTCCTAATCATGTTAGGGGGGATGGTTCCTTTGGGGACCCACACCTTCTTTATACCTGTTGAGTTTGGTTCTGATGATGATGAATGCAAAACATCTATGAAAGAAGTGCAGACATGTAGACTCTGTAATTTGTGGCAACAAGGCACGTTATGAATGATCTATGCACGTAGAACTTGTGCAAAACGTGTAGACGTGTATGGTACTGAAGGCAGAAAACATCAGATCATAATCACACAGAAGTGGATGTTATGCACGTAGACAAGTGCAGATGCAGACAAAAGCAATACGCTCATCAAGAATTCAAATTTGAATATTCCCTTACACATGAAGAATCAAAGGTGCAATATAGAAGATCAGACGACAACACATGTTGAAGGAGGAGCTACGCACGTAGAACGCCACTGGGTGAAAATTGCACATTCTGGTATTCAAAGCAATGCACGTTACAGTATGATCAATGCACATAAAAGAATGATCAACTCACGTAGATGTTGATCAACTCAAAGCCGAGACCATTGGAGTTCTTGCAATGCACGTAGACTTGTTGTTAACCCACGTAGAACTCAAATGGAACAATTAACTACGCACATAGATGGACAATAATGCACGTACTTAAAGGTGATGTCAATACTAGATAGATTTTTTTTTATCTCTCAACAACTACTTTGAGGCTCTAACAGCTATATTCTTTCAATTGACTATAACTAGATGTCTCAGATTAGAAGAGAAGTAAGAGAGACCTATGTTAAAGCTTGTTATCCATTTTATCTCTCTTTTCTACCTTTCTAACCTATTTGAGCTATTATCTTACAATCTTATTTATGGGTTGGTGTGAGATTTATTTTTTCATATCCCTGGGTTCAATCTCGTAACAAGCAAGGTTATTTGCTTGAGGTAGATAGGTTTCCTTGTTAAGCCTTCAAAAAATAAGAGAGGTTGCTAGTTAGCTTTAGAAAACTAGAGGTGAACGGTTTCCTAGTTGAGCCTGCAAAAACTAGAGGGTTGGTTTGCTTGTTTTGTCCTGAAAACAAGTAATAACAGTTTTCTAGTTGAACCCTCAAAAACTAGGAAAATAGTTTGCCAATTGAGCCCGTAAAAACTAGCAGTTTGGTTTTCTTGTTTTTTCCTTAAAAAAGGTGTAACGGTTTTCTAGTTGAGGCCGCAAATATTAGAGATTTGGTTTTCTTGTTTTGTCCTTAAAAAAGGTGTAACGGTTTGCTTGTTAAGCCCAGAAAAACAAACGTTGTAAACAGTTTTTCTCCATTCGCAAGTGAGGAGATAGTTGATTGAAATTCTTGAGAGGATTGTCAAAAAGTAGACGTAGGTCAAGAGGACCGAACCACTATAAAATTTGGACTTTGTTTTCTCTCTCCCTTACTCTCTTTACTTTGCATCATATTTGCTTTACATTATTTGTGATTTGGTTGTTTTATTGCTTCTGCGATTTAACTTTGATTTTGTTTGTAGAAGAATTTGTTACTTGCTTTGATTTGCAGCCTTTTTGGAGTGCCATTTCTTTGTTACCAAAATTGTTGTTTACAATAACAATATAGGCATTCTTCCTAACATTGCAAGTATATGAGATATGTCCTATTTTATGACAATAGTTGCATGTAGAAAATGGAAATGATGCATGTGGTCTAACAAACCTAATATGATATGATTTGTTGTCATTTTTGTAATCATATCCCAAACTACTTTTGGATAGAGACAACCTTTGATTACTAAGAAGTTTGTCAAGGTTTTCTTTCCCTTGAGTGAGTTTGTGAGACACATTAGTAAGCTAATCAACTTTGTTTTTCAATGCAATGTTCTCATTTACTAAGTCATCATCCTTATTAGCCACTCATTTAGCAAGCTCATTCTTCAATCTACCATTCTCCTTTTTCAAGCAATCATTCTCATTTTGCAAAATATCAATATTTTTATCAAGCTCACACACAATTTTCTTTAATGCAACATTCTTGATGTCAAGCTTCCTAAATTCATCATGTAGTGATTCAAGTGCTTCATATAGTTCATCATGAGTATAGGAGTCATTTACTTCTTCTTCTTCTTCTTCTTCTTCTTCTTCTTCTTCTTTATTGTCTCTAATTGTCATGAGACAAAAGTTGGCAACTTTCTCAACATTCTCATTATCCGAACTATCACTCTAGGTAGCCACCATTGCTGTGCTCTTCTTTTTGAATCTTTTGTTATCTTTCTTTAGGAGAGGACATTCAGATTTGATGTGCCCCGACTTCTTGCATTCGTAGCAAATGATTTCATTTTCCCTCTTTGTTGAAGGATTATTTTACACCTTCTTTCTTGAATGGTTTCTTGGAGAATTTCTTCTTCTTGAGAAACCTTTTGAACTTTCAAGTAAGGAGAGTAAATTCTTCATCTTCCTCTCCATCCTCACTATCACTAGAAATTTCGGCCCTTGATAATGAAGCTTTGAATGTTATACTTTTCTCCTTCTCCTTCTTCTTCTTCTCTTCAATTTCCTCTTTTTCTTCCTTCATTCTCATCTCACGAGTAATCAATGATCCCATGAGATCCTTCAATGATAGTGTTGAAAGATCATTTACTTCTTGAATATCATTCTTTATTGGTCCCTAAGGTTTTGACAATGAACGAATAATCTTCCTTACTAGCTCGGAATGAGTATAAGTCTTCCCAAAAGCTTTAAGACCATTAATAATATCATTGAATCTATTGAACATGGCTTGAATTGATTCATCTGGCTTCATCTTGAAAAGTTCATATTTATGAACAAGTAAAGACACTTTATTTTCCTTTACTTGTTTTGTCCCTTCATAGGCCACTTCAAGAGTATGCCAAATATGATGATCACTTGGGCATTGTTGTACCTTATTGAATTGGTCCCCATTAAGTGCACAAAAAAGGATGTGCATTGCTTTGTGATTGAAAGCAATAAGTTTCTTATCATTGTCATTCCATTCTTCCTTTGGCTTTTCAACTTTTTCACCATTAATGATTTTAGTAGGAACAAATGGACCCTTTTCAACAATTATCCAAACATCGGTGCTTTCCGACTTCATGAATGTTGTCATTCTTGTTTTCCAATATATGTAGTCACTACCATCAAAACAAGGAGTACGGTTAAAAGATAGGCCTTCATATTTAGACATGTTATTCATGGATGCCATTTGGATCTTTTTCTCTTAGGATGTTGTCACGACCCATAACCGGGATCCTATCCGGTGTATGAGTCGGACCGTCTATGGAAGCCTAGTCCAGCTTGCACAAGCCTTAATGATACAAAAACTATACTAACCATTCATTTTACATTTTTGTAAAATCATTTATAAGAAAATCATGTATATATAATAATAATAATAATAATAATAATAATAATAATAATAATAATAATAATAATAATAATAATAATAATAATAATATATATATATATATGTCAAATGACAAAAATATATATACATATGTGAAATCAATACAAATACCCCCCAAAACCCAAAAAACATACAACGAACTCCACAACCCAACAGTGTCTCGGTAGGGAGCTCTATAACAAAGACTTAGCTCGATCAAGAAGACGTTACTGACCAAAAATATGTCGGAGCCTCACTGGACGCAGAATGCCAACAAGTTGCCGAGTCGAGTCAACCTATAAAATGGAAACAAGGAAAACACAGAAAAATAAATGGGGTTAAACCCAGTGAGGGACAACACTCCAGATTACCTCATATGTGTCTCACAAGAATGGTTTGAAAACTGTTATAAAACTACCACATGAGGTATACAAAAGATATATATAAGTATACACCCTACATACATAGTACAGTTCGTAAAACGTTTCGAAAATGTTTACACCCAAAGCAAACACATGCACTTTGGAAAAAGAGATACTACTAGTATCTTAATCAAAAATAGTATATGCAATGTATCATCATAGGACCGGTAACAATCGTGGTGTGAATTATGTCAACAACCAACTCAATAATGACTGTGGACTCTGCCACTGATCCAATAACAAATCATGCGCCGGGCCAGGGCACATGGTTATCGTCAGCTCCGATATCTGAGCCAATAACAATACATTGGTATATCAAAGGCTACAAACCCCGTAGCAAAGGTGTCTCATAACAAAAACAATTATAAAAAACAATATCATGCACTTAGCATCAAAAACAGTGTAAAACATATATATAAATATATGTACATAATCATTTCAAAAAACAAAGAGGTGAATAGTTTATTCACATAATCCAATTATTCAATTAGCCAATCTTTAGATTAGTCTGGTTACAGATATACGTCAAGCACAACAAAACAATATATATAGTTTTGAGACACAATATATGTGTCTGAAACTGTCATCCACTCACCTGGATGTCCAAGCTCTAAATTTCGGTACCACTGTCAGGTGGTTGATCCCACTGACCAATGTGGTAGGAAGTTGAAACAATAATAGAAACAATAACGGATCAGAAACAATAACAATGAGACTCTGGTACTGTGGCTGTACCGAAACTCGTATACTTGCATATGCAAATGTAGACCCCTAAAAAATGCCCGAAATTATAATTTGAAAGTGAATCCATCACTTTCGACCCAAAATTCAAAATCTACATAAAATTACAGTTTGATCCCCGACCGGTGTAAAATTACATTTTGGTCCCCGAGACTCGACAATTTATGAAACAATCCCCGAGGTGTCTTGGGATTACCAACTCGCATTCCATAAGTCAGAATCTCCAATTCTACCCCAAATTCGCAGAAATCGCGAATTTATTTTTGACTCGTAAAATTACCAGTCAGTCCCTATGACTCCAAAAATCACCATCTATCCCTTAACTCTCTGAAATTCACAAATCTATCTACTGCAAAAATTATTTGCAAAAACACCCCAATTCCGCCTCGACAGAAAATATTTGCAAAAATGCCAAAATTACGTTCCGCTCGCTACTAGATAAAATCATACATGCATTCCAACTCAAATTTATCCCCTAAACACGAATTTGAACTCAGATTTCACAAACAATCAACAGATTATCCTCAAATTTACAAAAGCCGAACCAAACCCTAGCTCCTTTAAAAACTCACTAAATCAGTTGATTCAAAGCTTGAATCATGTTCCTACAAGTCCCCTCTAACCTATTCTAACACCCTTTAACATTCATTAACTAAAAAACATCATAAATTCGGACCCAAACTGGATTTTAGACTAGATTTTGCATGTATGAATCAATGCATGAAATTGAGTTTATAATGAAGAAAGGATATTAATCTTACCTCAGAAATGGATTAGGAACATTAGGGAGCAATGCGGGAGAAATCCAGACGAGTTGAGAGAGTTTTGAGTGAAAATTTTGAGAGGAATGACGAAAATGACGGATTTTGGGCATTTTTAACAGCTACAGATCAAAGGCAACGTACATTATGTTCATTGACAACGTACGTTGTGGCGATGCACAATGTATGTTGTGCCTCACAGCGTACGTTGTGATGCATCCAGTAGCTACGGGTTTGGAATAAAACCTATCTCAACGTACGTCGTTCCTAGCCAATGTACGTTGATCATCCTTGCCCCAGATAATGTACTTCTTATCTCTACAACGTACGCTATGCTGCTTTTCCAGATAACATATGTGTTCCTCAACGTACAATGTACGTTGCTCACTCTCCCATCACATACTCAACATTTCACATTTACCCACATGCATCAAACTTCACTCGAGATTCAATAACACCTAATCCTCGATAATTACGTCCGATTATCTTCAATATCAAATTAGACTCGGTCGGAAATCTATAGGACTCTTAACCAAAACGGGCGAAATATTACATACTTCCCCTCTAAAAAGAAATTCATCCTCGAATTTTGAAATAACAAAAACAATTGAATTTAAGATCAACTCTAGATTCCCAACATTCCCAAATCAATATCTAGGCTACAACCTCAAAATGTAGACAGTGTATACACAACATTCAGTCTACGCACCAGTATGCAACATGGTTATGTAGAAAGGCATATGAAATGCAAAGAATATAAAAGATATAGACGAACACACTGAGCTACGAATCAGCTGCATCGAACAACAGCGGATATCTGAGCCGCATCTCGTCCTCGACATCCCAAGTGGCATCCTCTACAAAATGATGTCTCCATATCACTTTCACTGAAGTGATCTCCTTGTTCCGCAACCTCTTAACTTGCCGATCGATAATCCTCACGGGATCCTCATCGTAAGATAAGTCAGATCGAACCTCCACAGACTGAGGTGCCAGAATGTGAGATGGATCAGGAACATACTTCCTCAAAAGTGATATATGGAACATCGGATGAACAAAAGCAAACTGAGGCGGTAACGCCAACTCGTATGCCACGGCTCCAACTCGGCCGATAATTTCAAATGGACCAATGTACCTCAAGCTCAATTTTCCCTTCTTTCCAAATATCATGACACCCTTCATTGGTGACACCTTGAGAAATACATGGTCTCCAATCTCAAACTCCAAATGCTTATACTTCGGGCCAGTGTAACTCTTCTAACTACTGTGAGCAGTCTGGATCCTCTGCTGGATTAATCTCACTTTCTCAGTCATTTCCAAAATCAAATATGGGCCCAGAGGCTCTCTCTCTTCGACCTCGGCTTAACATAAGAGAGACTACACTTCCTCCCGTACAAAGCCTCATAAGGCGTCATTTCGATACTTGAATGGTACTAATTATTGTACGTAAATTCTACCAATGGTAAGTGAGAATCCCAAATCCCACCAAAATCCACAGCACATGCTCTCAACATATCCTATAGAGTTTGAATCGTACGCTCGGACTGACCATCAGTTTGTGGATGAAATGTTGTACTAAAGTCCAATCGAGTACCTAACTCTTCCTGTAGTTTACGCCAAAATTGTGGTCCTCTGTCAGACACTATAGAGACTGGCACACCATGTAGACATACAATCCAATCGACATATAACTTCGCCAATCGTGCTGCTCCATATGTCATCTTGACAGGCAAAAAATGTGTCGATTTCGTCAATCGGTCCACAATCACCCAAATGGAGTCATAACCCGATGGTGTCCTCGGTAATCCCACTACAAAATCCATCGTGATGCAATCCCACTTCCACTTCAGAAGATGTAACTGTTGCATCAATCCAAAAGGACGCTGGTGTTCAAACTTAACCTATTGATAGGTCAAAGACCGACTAACAAATTCTGCTATGTCCTTATTCCTCTCTGACCACTAATATGATCCTCAAAGATCTCGATAAATCTTTATGTACCCCGGGTGTACAAAATAGGTGAAGTTATGACCTTCGGTCATAATTTCCTCGTGTAATCCACCAGACGATGGTATGCAAAATCTCATTCCAAACCAAAGGACTCCTGAATCATCAATGCTAAACCCCGGTACACCAGATGATTTGATTTTATCAATCAAACTCTGTATCTCAGAATTCATCCTTCTGAGACTCTCGTATACGATCCAACAGTATAGGTCTCGCCTCAACGTGACCAAACAAAACTCCAAAGTCATCCAACTGCAAACTGACTCCATCCTCCATCAATCTTTGCCATTTTGTCACTACTGATTGTCTCTCAACAGCGATGTGAGCTAGGCTCCCCATTGTCTTCCTACTCAAAGCATCGGTCACAACGTTCACCTTGCTAGGATGATACAATATAGAACAATCGTAATCCTTTAGCAAGTTCAGCCAACGTCTCTGCCTTAAGTTCAGGTCTCGTTGCCCAAATATATACTTCAGACTCTTATGATTTGTGAAGATCTCAAAAGTCTCTCCGTATGTTATGTACGTTGTGCCTCACAACGTACGTCGTGCCTCACAACGTACGTCGTGCCTCACAACGTACGTCGTGCCTCACAACGTACGTCGTGATGCATCCAGTACCTACGGGTTTTGAATAAAACCCATCTTAATGTATGTCATTTCCAGCCAATGTACGTTGATCACCCTCTCCCAGATAACGTACGTTTTATCTCTACAACGTACGTTATGCTGCTTTTCCAGATACCGTACGTCTTCCTCAACATACAACGTACGTTGCTCACTTTCCATCACATACTCAACATTTCACATTTCCCCACATGCATCAAACTTCCCTCGAGGTTCAATAACACCTAATCCTCAACAATTAAGTTCGATTATTTTCAACATCAAATCGTACTCTGTCAGAAATCTATAGGACTCCTAACCAAAACGGGCGAGATATTATAGATGTTAAGCCAAGTTCAAGAGAACTAGCTCTAATACCAATTGTTAGTTCGAAATGGCAATCCAAAAAGGGGCTAAATTGGATTTATAACTTTTTAAAACTAATTTAAAGCTTTTTTCTATATTCAAAATAGTTAAGATGAGTTAAAGAACAAAGCAAGAACAATAATTCAATTCACTCAAAATAATAAATATAAAGAGAGAAGAGATAGAGAATCAAAACTAAGATTTATAGTGGTTCGGTCCTCTTAGCCTACGTCCACTCCTCAAGTTTTCCTTTGAGAATTTGAATCCACTATGAGCTTCCTTCTTCAATGAATGAAGGTAACCTCTACAAACTCTTGCTTCAAAGGTGCAAGATTAAACCCTTCACACTATAACCCTTGGTTTCAAGCTAAACAAGTAAACTATTCTCTCTCTATTACAATGATTTTCTTTCACAATGAAGAACGAAAATCAAATCTATCACTCTCAAGCAATAAAGAATTTGCAAGTTTTTGAACTGTCTTGAGAGGTGTGTGAATGAAAAGCAAATGTGAACAAATGACAGCTTGATGTTGTTGCAAGATGATAACAAGTTGTTGTGGCAGTCTATCTGAATTGTCTTGAATGTATTTATACCTTTTCAAGTCGTACAAGATGTTGGGGATTTATTATAGTTTTTGTGAGATAGAGTATGTCACGACCCATAGTCGGGCCCGTGACCGACGTACGAGGCAGCCAGCCTGTGGAAGCCCGATGCATCCCGCACAAGCCTCTATGATCAGATATACTACCCGAATTATCAAATTATTTATTTAAAATATTTATAAAAGCATTTATAAATGAAGTAAATCATATATATATATATATATATACATACATACATATACAGTATATCAAAAATATCAGTGAAAATATAAATCACCAGAGTAAACCCTAAAATATAAAAGTGAAGCCTAGTATCCTATCAGTAACCCGATGTGGAGCTCTATGACATACCAAAGTAGAGTCCCGAATAAGAGCACTCACTATATTGAAGAAGCGCATCACTAGGTCCGAGGTACGGATCAGATGTTGTGCGTCCAAAAGATGTCACCTGCGAAAAAGATGTCACATGGACAACAGAAATAGGGATAAGATTCCCTAGTGAGAAAACAACACATCAGACCGCCTCATACGTGCCTCGCAAAGACTGGTTTGAAATCATTTTTCAAACTACCGCACACATATATAGATACCATATAGTATACACACTATATACATAATACATTTGCTGAAATCGTTTTACCAAAACGTTCGAATTCATATCATACAACATGCATTCAGACAATATATACATATACTTGTGCATTCATAGTACGAGACCATATCAAAGAAATAGCAGTGTGGACTCCGCCACCTGATTGCTCAATAAACGCGTATATCTGGTCGGATATACGGTCACCCCAATCCTGGTGACTAGGGCCATAAACATACAATGGTATACCAAACACTACATACTCTGTAGTAGGGTGTCCCCATATCAGTCTGATACATACATATTATTTCACATACAATCATGCAATATTTTTTTTCTTTATTCCACCATTTACAAAATGCTATTGTATATATATACCCATATATATACTTTATTTTCCATTTCAAAACGTTGGTTAATAATAATCATATATCCAGATTATTAATTAACCCAATAATTATTAATCCATATTTCATGTCAAGCCCGACATATAAAAACAACATATACTCAATTTGAAAGACACAACCTATGTTTCTAAAGCTACCATTTCACTCACCTGGTATCCAAAGCTGCGAATCTAGTCAAACACCACTCGTGGGTGGCTGCTCCTACTGGCAGACACACAAAGCTGTACAAATACAACAAACATCAAGATACAATATAATATAGTATTGTGGCGGTACTGGATGTATGTATGCAATGCAAATGCCAACTAACTCTCGATGGCATTGATGACTTATGCCAAAATACCCAACTCTCATTTCGATCCATACCCGACTGAACAAACACTCATATTGGCTGCAATCAGCCGCTCGAGCAAGGATCTAACCTTAGATCCTACAAGCAATCTCAAAATCACAAGAATCCAAATCTCCAAATTCGGATTTCTTGACCCATTCGACACAAGTCGTCAAATCTTGACACCCAACATCATATCTATGTATTTCTAACACCTATCTATCATAATACATCAGATACAACTCTGGATCTGATGAGAAATCTATCAAAATTCGGAACCCTAGCTCAAATCAATCCCGTTTCGTTCAAACACAA
Source organism: Flueggea neowawraea (assembly GCA_948243855.1). Taxonomy (NCBI): domain Eukaryota; kingdom Viridiplantae; phylum Streptophyta; class Magnoliopsida; order Malpighiales; family Phyllanthaceae; genus Flueggea; species Flueggea neowawraea. Next base: position 919 of record CAODLS010957299.1, on the reverse strand, counting down.
AATCCTTAGGAACCGAAGATAGAATCCCTTGTCCAACAACTTTCTCAGCTGAGTCTCCAACTCCTTCAACTCAGCTGGCGCTATCCGATACGGTGGGATCGATATCAAATCGGTACCAGGTTGTACCGATATGGAAAACTCAATCTCCCGATCAGGCGAAAGTCCTGGTAACTCCTCTGGAAATACGTCAGAAAAGTCTCGTACCACAGGTACGTCTCCAACTCTCAACTTCGATCCCTCGGACTCAGTCTGAACGAAAGCCAAATACGCCTCACATCCTCGGCGAATCATCCTTTCGACTTTGACCGCTGACACGTATCCCCTTATAACACTGTCTCACTTACCCTGATAACAGAACTCAGTCTGACCAGACGGTCGAAAACATACTTTCTTAGCAAAACAATCCAAGGTCGCAGGCCAGTTGGAAAGCCAATTCATGCCTAATATGACGTTAAACTCCCCCACGTCTAGTAAAATGAGATCAGCCTTCAACTCATACCCATCAATGGCAATCACACAACCTTGGACCCCAGATTCAGTCAACATCTTGCTACCCATAGGTGATGAAACCTCTACCAGCCTATCCAATTGATGCAACACTAACCCGGCCCGCTCAATAAACGGTGGGGTGATGAATGAATGCGATACTGCAGTATGAAATAATGTGTATACAGGAGTACCAAATATAGAAAGCGTACCAGTAACTGCGGCATTGGAGGCCTGAGCCTCCTGACGTGTGAGATGGTATACCCGAGTGTCACGACCCAATTTTCATGACTATGACCGGCGTACGAGGTGAACCGTCTATGAGAGCCCGACCCATCTCGCACAAGCCTCCATAGTACAAAACTTCTACCCAAATATAATATTTAAAGAAATATGAAAAATAAATAAAAATATAATCTTTGTTTATTTAAAA
>CAODLS010957267.1:0-13158 GCA_948243855.1 Flueggea neowawraea | reverse complement strand
TCTATAGCCATTGTTAGGTCCTGTTGCATTGCAGCTCATGTTTTGGCTGCTGAAAATCTTCGGTACCATGCGCAGGATGTTGTTTCCTGGGTTATACGGAGAATTGGGACTGATAGGAGTAGAGACTTAGTGGAGCTTATGTGGGCTAATCACGAGAAATATGAGTCGGATTTTGCTGTTCTTGATACCGTTATGCGTGGTTTCTTGAACGTGGAAATGGGATACGAGGCATTGAAGATAATGTATAGGATGTGGGGGATGGGCTTAAGGCCGAGTTCTTCTGCTGTCACAATTCTTTTGAGGTTTTTGCTTAGAGTTGGTGATTATGGCAGTGTTTGGAAGTTGTTCAGGGAAATGATTCGCAGAGGGCCTTACCCTTCTAATTATCATTTTAATGCAGTGATTCATGGCTTTTGTCGAAAAGGTTATTTTGCTACAGGACAGAGTTTACTGCATGTGATTCAAAAGTTTGGGTGTGAACCTGATGTTTATGCGTATAACATTGTCATTAATGCATGTTGTATGAGAGGTCTGACCTCGAATGCTCTTCATTGGGTGCAATTGATGATTGAAAGCAATTATAAGCCGAGCATTGTTACATTTAATACTCTGATAAATTCTTTTTGCAATGACGGAAATGTGATGGAGGCAAGGGAACTTTTCGATGAGATCCATGAGATGGGTTTTTCTCCAAATGTTGTAATGTATAACACTTTGATAAATGGATATGTTAAGGCAAGGGATATTGGTCAGGCAAACCTGTTATATGAAGATATGAGGAACAAGGGTATAGCACCTGATAGTGCAACTTTCAATATTTTGGTTGCAGGGAACTACAAGTATGGAAGAGAAGAGGATGGAGACAGATTGTTGAGGGATATATTGCTATCAGGTTTACTTCCAGATTGTTCACTACATGATATTTCTGTTGCAGGGAAGTGTTGGGCAGGTCAGGTGGATGAAGCAATGGTGTTCTTAGAGGATATGCTTGAAAAGGGAATATCTCCAAGCTTAATTGCTTTTAACTCAATAATTGCTGCTTATGGCCAGGCTGGATTATACAATGATGCCTATAAAGCATATGAGATCATGAAGAAGTTTGGTCTAATACCATCCTCTTCAACTTGCAGTTCTCTACTTATAGGTTTATCCAAGAAGGGAAAACTGCAGGAGGCAAAAGAACTGTTGTATCAGATTATAGAAAAAGGATATCACCTCAATAGTGCTGCTTTTACTGTAATTATGGATGGTTGCTTCAGGAAAGGGGATGCAGTGGGGGCATATACTCTGTGGAATGAGATGGAAAGGCATGGGATATATCCCGATGCTGTTGCCTTCTCAGCCTTTATTGGTGGCCTTTCTAAAGTGGGCAGGATGGAGGAGGCATATGATGTGTTTTTAGAAATGTGCATGAGAGGATTTATCCCTAACAATTTTGTGTATAACTCTTTGATTTTAGGATTTTGCAACTGTGGGAAGCTGCAAGAGGCTCTGAAGCTGGAGGAGGAAATGAGGCAAAAGGGTCTTGTTCCAGATAGTTTCACTGCTAATATCATCGTGAATGGCTTCTGCAAATTAGGCAGAATGAAGTCCGCACTTGGTGAGCTAACTAGCATTTACAGATCAGGGTTGACTCCAGATGCTGTTACTTACAACACTTTGATTGGTGGATTTTGTAAAACATTTGACATGGTTAAGGCAGAAGAGTTTGTTAGTAGAATGTATGAGAGTGGATGGGATCCAGATATTACCACCTACAACATATGCCTACACGGATACTGCATTGGTAGGAAAATGAATCAAGCTGTGATGATGCTGAATGAGCTTATTGCAGCCGGTATTGTTCCAGACATGGTAACTTACAACACAATGATGAATGGTGCCTGTATTGACATGTTGGACCGTGCTATGATCTTAAGTGGCAAATTGATTAAGATGGCATTTGTTCCAAATGTTGTTACAGTTAATGTACTATTATCTCATTTGCAAGGACTACCAGAAAGGACCATAATGTGGGTCCAGAAGTTAAGTGAGATTTCGTTCGATTTTGATGAAATCTCTGATAAAATATTGAACAGAGCTTACTTGAGAATACAGCACAATTCTCATTTTTTAAGAGCAGCACCCGAGAAAATTCTTTTTCTGGATTTCCTCATGTATATTACTTATGATTATTTGTGTAGAAATAAACCTCAGATTGAGGCTAGCGAGGATCCAGTTAGACTGATTGTAAGTGGTTGTGGTGGGTCTTGAAGTTTTTGTTCAGTCCTCATCATCTTTGAATAATCTTATATACTTGTAAGGTCTTATATCCCAGTGTCAATGCCACAGGAACTTTCAGTGGATACAAGTATTGGGGCTCCTACAGTGGAGAAAATAGAAGGCTAAACTTTGAGGTTGGTTCTTGGATGCAAAAGAACTGATTCCATTGTATTGAAGGAAAAAGTTCATTGAAATTCAAAAGAGATTTTGATATGCAATTGGAGGATAAAATCAGAGGTGAGCTTTTGACTCTTTTGCTTTATGTAACTTTTAGGTAAGGATAAATCTTTAGAGCTTGTGGACCATTTTGTTCTCTAATGTTTTATCATTTGAAGTTTAAATTTTTTGCGCAATACTTTCTCTTTCTCAACATTTGTAATTCAAGTCGGATGTTTCATGTGTAGTAGTAAAGACATGCAAAGGTCATGCTCACACCCTGCGTTCACTTCTGGTCTATTCCAATTCATTGAATTTATTATATATTGGCCTGTTTTGCAGAGAAGCATTGAACCATAACAGATGCAGTTACTTGACAGGCGATGCAAAGGCATTCAATAATTGCTTCAGACTGCTGAGTTTGAAAATTGAATGCATGAGTTGGTAGAAAGACTGAGTTAAGAGAGACCAACTATATAAAAGAAATTTGGTACTTGGCTGTCGGCAGCAGAATTCGAAAATGGTTGCAGTGACGGGAAGAGAGCATTAGTATGAAATAGTTTTGGGATGAACATCTCGATTATGCTTTTGTTGCGGTTTTCAAATGGTTGCGACTGGTGAATGGTGTGACTCAGCGGGCTTGCCCTTGTTTTGTTTGGGCTACAAGCCAACGATATAACTGCTTCTCCATTCACCTTTCCTGCTTCCTGTGTTAAATTCCATGGTAATACTCTGCGCTATGCCTTTAGAAAACCGAATAGTTTGCTGGTAAAATCTGTGATGTAAATAAATTGAGTGCAAGTTGTCAAGCATACAAATGAGTGATGCCACTGTTGATGCTGATTATACAATATTCTGCTATGTTACATGTTGTGTAAACTAACGCAAGATGGTTGGTCTTTATCTGCAGACAATACGCATTGGAAGAGATTGATATGGATCTTTCAGAAGGGATAAAGCTGCATTGCAGAATTTATAGCAGTAAGCTGCTATGGAAGCCAATGCAAACATCATGTTGGCTCTTATGTTCTTTAATAAGCTAAGGAAAGGAGGCCCAACATGGTTTATAATTAACTGAAATCCTTCATCACAGATTTCGTCACAGATTTGAGATCTTTGATTGGAAGAAAAGGAGTCTGAATCACTTCGCCTCAGATTTTGGTAGTAATGTTTTTTTATAAGTTTTTTTGGTAGCAATGTTAGTGATTAGCAGTTTTTTTTTACTCAAGTAGTGTCTCCTGTAATGATCACCTCTCCCTAAAAAAATGGGAGCATTGTCATTCTTGAAAACTTAAACATCAGTGTATCTGGATGTAATCTTCCTTGATGATTAATAAGTACATTCGATGATTCAACCTCGATATCTTACATTTAGGTGTTGATGACGAGAAAAGAGATGAGGGAGCAGGAACTTGACACTGCTCAAATTCATGTTTTGCTAAAAGACAAGATCATAACAAGTAAGCTAAACAGAGAAACGTGTTGAAAACTAGAAAATCGTCTCACGGCATTTGTGCCCTTTGCATGATCATAAACATTCTTCGACTTGCACCCTCTACATTCTCACCCAGCTTTGCCAGGTGAGCCATCCGTCTTTTCCACGACTCTGAAGGTTCCAGTTTTACTGACTTCTTGCTTGCTTCAACTGTATCATTCTAAGTGGACTCGAAGCTTCTCTTTGAAGGCCTTGTTTCCTCTGAACAATCTTGTACTATTTGCTTCAATGTCTCTACCACCTGACTCAGTTTTGGCCGATCTTTCGTACTCTTCAGCAAACAGTTTTCTGCCAACTTGGCGATTCTTCTTGCTGCACTGACTGAGTACTGGCTTTGCAGTCTTGGATCCATTATTAAACCGAACTTTTTACCTTCAGGAGGGAACTGCTTTACCCACTCTAATAACTTCTGCTCTGAACTTGGCCGGTTTCTTTCCAGCGATCGCCTGCCTGTCAGAATCTCATATAGAACCACTCCAAAGCTCCAGACATCACTTTTCGATATGAGATGCCCTGCCTCGATGTAATCCGGAGCTGCATATCCATATGTTCCTACTACCTGATGAAGAAACAGATAAGATTGGTAACACATCCTGTTCTGCTGCAACTTTATATATGAACACTTACTGCTGTTGACACGTGTGCGTCCCGCCATTGGTCCCTCTCTAGCAAGACCAAAGTCTGACAGTTTTGGCTTGAAATTCTCATCCAATAACACATTTGAGGACTTGAAATCACGGTATATAACCTGCAACACCATTGTTGGCAGTTGATGAATGGAGCTAAAAGTCCAGAACCACATAGTAAAATTAGTTCGGCGATTATGTTTCAGAAAAGAACCTGAACTTCTAATCCTTCATGAAGATAAGCCAATCCTTCTGCTGCTCCAAGTATTATCTGCAATCTCTTCTCCCATGGCAGTGTTCGGCATGACTTACTGAAAAGATGATCTTCCAAGCTTTTGTTTGGCATATATTCATACACCAGTAATCTTTGAATCCCTCTTTCATTATCAACAGCACAGTATCCTATGAGTTTGACAAGATTTGGATGCTCCAAAACTCCAAGAAACTGAACTTCTGCCACCCATTGTTTATGACCCTACATGAAAATCAACAGACAGTAAGAAACAGTATACAGCGTAGAAGTTCATTTTAGGAAAAAAGAACAGGAAAAAGAGAAGAAACAAACACAAAACAAAAGGAGTAACAGACCTGTAAACCATCCCTGCTGAGCTTCTTGATTGCGACCACAATAGGATCACCCTTTCCATCTGCAGGTTTAATAGAACCTTTATAAACAGTCCCAAATCCACCCTCTCCAAGCTTACGTTGTCTGCTAAAGTCATTTGTTGCGTGTTTGAGCTCTGAAAAAGAAAAAACTCTCAGCTTATGAGCGTTTTCCTCTTACAATTCCGGTATTCCGCGAGGGGATGTGTCTGAACATGAAGTCTTAGCCACCCTTTCACTACCTCCAGAATATTCTGTCTTTGTTTCTGTTTTCAACTCAGGCGCGGATCTCTGCTCCCTGCTTCTGATTTCTCCTTGAAATAAGGAAAACATTTCATTTTCACCATGTCCAAAGGTGCCATCTTTCTCACTCAATATGCGAGTTTTCTTCCGGGAAATCAAACTAATCTAACAATGAAAACCAACTGAACTAACCAAAAATGATGCGTACAGGTATTTGCCATCCTCAAATTTTTAAGTGTGTGTTGAAAAGGGATCCTCGACAAAAAGAAAACTACACAGAAAATGCAAAACCAAACTAACTAACAACAACGTAAAAAAACTTGATCAAAGAAACATACCAAACGAAAGAAACCAAGAAAGAAATAAAGATTCTTTCCTTCAATTCCTAATTTGTTGGGTTCTGGTTTGGTTTGGTTTGGTTTGGTGTTATGACTTTTTAAAAGTGTAGTGTTTATGAATCAGAAAAGATAAAGCTAATTGAACTTGAAAGCTGAAAACAGAGCACCAGAGACTGAGCAGGAGTTTCAATAATAGAGTGTTTCATGTTTCTTGCAGGCAAATCCATTGAACATCTCTCTGTTTCTCTTATTAAGGATGTTTGCATGTGTATTATTACAAAACCAAATGCAAGCGTGTCGCCTCTTTTACAGTTCAAGCAAGTTGGAGCCAACCCCTTTATTTAATGTCCATTTCAGAAGAACATAGACCAATCCCTTTATTTATAAGATTTTGCTGTTAATCGTTAATATTAAACTCGTCATATGTAAAGAGTTTTGGATACGATTAAAGAAGAGAAATTTTCAGAACCATCACAATTATTCAATCTGAAAGACAAGTCGAGTAACATTGACTTGTAAGTTGTAAGTAAGCCGGACATCTCAATAATTGATACTAATACAATTGTTAGGGCAAAACAAAAACTGGATACCGGGTCTGCACTAAAAAACTTACGCATGTGCTTCAGATTGCATATTTGTGTATTTTGTAATAATACAGAAAATTATACTTATGGATATACGAGAACACCCAAGTACTCGTGTCACCGTATGAACTGAATCTCCTGGTAAAAAAATGCATGAACTGAATCAGACACTTATCATGAAAGATAATCCTGGATCAGTGTGACAGAGCCAGAAACTCTTGGACGTGGGGAGGCGGCACAGCGGCGAGGCAGGAGGTTGAACCGTCAAACTCAAAGTTTGGAACTGCAGAACGAAGAAAGCGAAGCGACCGCATTGCAGTCTTGCAGAGAGCTAGAGAGGAAGAAGAGGGGATGGGAGGAAGATGACCCAGACTTGGGTGGGGCAGATATGGGGGATATAGGGGTTCCTTGGCCCCGGTGGGGCGGACGACCACACCCGCCCTGCCTGCCTCCGTCCTACAAGAGATTCACAATGCATTTATATATTCTCAATATTCCATTATTAGTTAATTTGTATCAGTCCATTGCTTGCACGATTGTATTGTTGCATCTTGTTATCATCTCTTAAATTTCTTCACATTCGCACTGAAATTTCATCTTTCAGAAACAAACTATTGTTGGCATTTAACCAATGACTCCACCAGAATAAATTTCTATACGCCATTCATTATCATCAAAAAATTGTCTGACAGCTCACAACCCTTTTTTTAACTTGTATCATATTTGTTATTCAATGACCATGTTTGTTGGCTAACTTCTCCATAGGACAACATTATTGAAAATTGTTTCTTAAAAAGAAAACATTGTAGAAGATCGTTGATGTTACAGGGAAAAAAGTTATATGTATAAGATTCTTTACGTTAAGGATGGATTAATTATCTTCAAATGGAGTTACCCAACAAAGAAAGAGGAGATGGAATTTGTATGCTTTATAGTATGTTTTGCATTAAGGTTAAAACTGTGTTGAGATTATACAACTGTATTTTAGATTCAATAACAAGTTTTAAGTATTTGATAATAAATAAAAAATTGGGATTAGTAATCACAGTTTTAGAAAAATGATGTTTTGTTACTTTTTGTCAGCTCAATAAATTAAAACCACCAAACACACTTTTAACCAAATACTTATTTACGTGTATAAAGAAACACTTTTATAAAAAACTATTTATCAATCACCAGTTGTTAACAGCATGTTCCCAAATCACAACATAGTTTAAGATTTGTTATTTCTTCTCATCACAAAAAATTATAACTACTCACTTCGCTTTTAACTAAAATAATTCTTTATATTTATAAAAAGTACTTTTATAAAATAATGTTTATCAATTATCGTTTATTAATAGTACTCTCAAATCACAACACCAAACAACACCAAAAGCATATGCGGCACCCCAAAACATTGGCATTGTCAAAGGGAAAACAGAACAAGTGAACACACACACAGGATAGTTTTTTATGGGTCCTTAAGTTTCAAGTGAATTGTGGGCCTGTTGTGCAACAGTGTAAGGGCTAGTTTCAGACCTAAGAAGGTCATGGTCTGCATTTGACGAAGGGTTGGGCAGACACGGCCCATGATTTCAAGGCTTCCTTAGTTCGGGCCATATGGGCTGGGTTGGGGCTTGTGGTCACATCAACCACCGCCGAAGCAGTGCCGACCACCGCCTCTCGTCCGGCCTTTATTGGTGTCAGTGAGGGCAGCACCTTTTACCATCTTCAGCCCTTCCTTCCAAGTTTGTGTTTCACTTCTAATTTATTTTTTGCTAATTTTAACAAGAACTAATAAAGTGTGTAGGAGAAGTTGGGGTCGGTGAAACTTATAATAACAAATAAAAAAATTATTTTATAAATAAATAAATAAATATGTAGATTAAAGGAAGATGAGAACTTTTTTACCGCCTTAAGTTTTGCGTATAAAAGAAGAAGGGAATTATTAAAAAGAAAAAGAAAAAAAGAGAGAGCAGTAAAAAGAGCGAAGAGGCAAATCAATCGAGAATTGATCTCCTTATAAACCTACTCTTTTGACCATCTCTCTCTCTCTCTCATCAAATTTTAACTCTACACACCAACACCATCACCTCTTCTCTCATGCCCCTCCATTAAAACCCTAATTCACCTCCCACCCTCTTCACTCCTCCCAGGTACGTATTTTTCTCTACTCTCCCTCTCTCTTTGTCGTTTCAATCCCATACCTAACTTCCATGCTGATTCTGCTTTCCTTTGCTTTTTCCCATCTGATTTGAAGAAAGACGAGAAATTTATTTATTTTTACCTGGGAATTAAGGGATAGAATATATGTCCTTCAATCAATCAAGGTCGGAGAAGAATAGCGACTCTCACTATCGTAAATTAGGCCGATCCGCCTCCTCTGACCACCACCCTCGCCCTTCCTTCTCTGCTCACGGTAAGGGCGGCGCCGGCCCTTCACCGTCTTCCAATCTTTCTTCCGGTCGCAGGTTTCTTTTTTTATCATCTCTTTTTAAAATTATTCTTCGCTATTTTTTTAAAAAATTGAATGCTAGGGTTTCTAATTTTTTATTGATTTTTTTCGTGTTTAATTTGCTGATTATTGCTGCTTGGCAATGTTTGATCTTTAGCTTTAAGAAGTCGAACAATGCGCAGGGAGGGCAATCTAGGGTGAACGTACCGCCACCAGCTGTCAGTTCTTCCGATGCTGGCAATGCTTCAGTGCCGCCAAGAAATGTACAGAATGGCGCTCATGTGCAACCCCCGTTACATGGTACGGTTCGTTTACTCATTTAAAAGTGCAAAGATATTTTTTTTCTACTTGCAGAGTTGATGTTCATATCTTCGCTATCTTCTTGTTGAATTTTTGATAGGAGCATCTGATGCTTCTGCCGGAGGTGGTATTGCCAAGCCAAATGAATCATCTTCGGCTCCGAGAAGCACCAGAGGTGTTCCGAAGGCTCCAACTTCTCAATCTGCCGCCAGCAGTTCTGAAAATTCGGCATCTGGGACACCTTCTAAGCGTGAGTTTATGTGCAACTTGATGTATTAAAAAAAGTATTTCTGAGCTGTTTTGATTTAATATTTAGGGTTTTCTTCCACTGGCTGTCAATAAGTGTAAAGAACTTTTTTTTTTGTATGTTGCAGCACCAGCAGATTCATCTAAACCTTTTCCATTTCCATTTGGGTCCATAAGTCCTGGTTTCATGAATGGAATGCAGGTATGCACTCTCCATACTGTCATGCTGTTCAGGACAAGCTAAAATTCTGCATATTTGATTTCACACAGAAACATTATTTTTTTAGATTCCTGCACGAACTAATTCAGCACCACCTAATTTGGATGAGCAGAAACGTGACCAGGTACACGTGCACTCACTCTTGTCATTTGCTAAATAAGTTGCATTAATTTGTATTCTGCAATGTGATTTATAAATCATGCAGGCACGCCATGAGGCATTGAAACCTACGCCTCCTATACCAACTCCTGCTCCTAAGCAACAATTACCTAGGAAGGATACAAGTAGTGCTGAACAACCTAATACAGCTGAGGTTCATCCAGTCCCCAAGGCCAGAAAGGATACACAAGTCTCACATGCTCCACCAATGAGCCAGACACAGAAGCCGTCTGTTCTTCCCATTCCGATGACTTCTATGCCAATGTCATATCACCAGCCACAGGTTGCCATGCAGTTTGGTGGCCCTAACCCACAGATTCAGTCTCAGGGTGTAGCAGCAACTTCACTTCAAATGCCAGTTCCTATGCCATTGCAAATGGGCAATGCTCCCCAAGTGCAGCAACCAGTGTTTCTTCAAGGTCTTCAACACCATCCAATGCAGCCTCAGGGAATGATGCATCAAGGACAGAGCTTGGGTTTTACAACTCAAATGGGTCCACAACTTCCTCATCAGTTAGGCAGCTTAGGAATTGGTATGGCACCACAATATCCTCAGCAACAAGGGGGAAATTTTGGTGGTGGTCAACGTAAAACAACGGTAAAGATTACTGATCCCAAGACACATGAAGAGCTAAGGCTTGATAAGCGAACAAATACATTTGCTGATGGTGGCTCGTCAAGCCTGAGGTCTCATCCTAACATGCCTCCTCAATCTCAGCCATTTGCTTCTCATCCGATGAACTATTATCCTAATTCTTATGGTGCTGGTAATTTATTTTTTCCTGCTGGTTGCTCTATAACATTGCCAAGCGGCCAGATGGCACCAAATTCTCATCCTCCTAGAGTTAGTTATCCTGTTAGCCAGGGTGTCCAAACCGTATCATTTATGAATTCTTCTACCACTAGTCCACTTCCAGGCAGCAAGGCTGGGAGTGCAATGCATAGTGTTGCAGAGCCACAAATCTCAGAACCTGTCCGTGATGTAAATAATTGCCTCTCCTCTGCTTCATCAGGAACAGTTCAGCCTACTGTTAAGCCAGCTACTAGCACCTCTGGAGACAAGACTTTGGACCAACCCTCGTCAAATGTCAGCCCTGCTCAATCAGGAACTGTGCAGGTGACGGTTAAACCTGCTGAATCTGCTTCTGAGAGGGTTGTGGACTTAACAACATCAAGTAGGTCTTCTGTTATTGATAAGGGTGTACCAAATAAATCCTTGAGGCCAACTGGAGAATCAAGCTCTTCTGATTCTCAGAAGGATTCTGTTACTTCGGAGAGCAATGTTTGGCAGCCTAAACAGGGTAGTGAATCTTTGCCATCCAAGTCATTGTCGGTGGCAGGTAAACATTCTGGGGCAGTCCCTGTTGATGCACCCCTTTCTGAGGAATTGGTAGCAGTTTCAACTGCTACAGAAAGCAGAAGAAGGGAACCTTTGAGCAGGTCAAACTCTATGAAGGATAATCAGAAGAAGGCAAGCAAAAGAGGACAGTCCCAGCCCCAACCTGAGCCTCAGTCTCAGCCTCAGGTACTTTATTGCTGCAATTAAGAGATTGTATTGCCTTTTTTTTATCATGCAAGTTTTGTTTATATCTCTGCATTTGTTGGCATGGATTTGTTCCCTTCTTTACAGATTGGTGGACGGTCTGATGTGAGTGGAGATGCTGAGGGCATGGAAAGCAAAAGAACAACTCTGTTAGGAAAAAGTGACGACAGTTTGAAAGAACCCAGTAATGTATCGGTGTCAAGTATCTCTGCTTCGTCTTCAGATGTTTCTGAAGCCAAGGTTGGAAATGATGGAGATGGTTCTGCTTGTATTTCACCTGAAATTACTGGTACTTCAATAGTTGTTGGTACAGTTGGTGCTACCCCACAAGAACATTTAACTTGCAGTACTTCCAGAGTAGAAGAGCACAAGGAAAATGAAGTAAATGAACGTTCCAAAGAAGATAATGATAGCTCCAAGGTTTCTTCAGCATCTACTACTTTAGAACCCTTGGATTTGGCTAAGCAAAATAAAGAGGAATCTACTCTGATGACTACAGCCTCTGGCAATGAGGTTTCAACCCCAGAAATGATGCAGGAACAGCCAGATGAACCTGTGATTTGCCAGATGGAAAATGAGAAGTCAGATAATGTTGCTGTTCCTGAAGATGCTGGGAAGTCTGATGGTGATAATGCCTCGACATTGAAGCCAACTTTAAGCGGAAGTGCCTTGGGTGATGTAGATATTACTGCTACTAAAGCTGGTGGTAAAGATGAGCAGTTTGCTTCTGTTCCAACTTGTAATTATGACACAAGTTCAAAACATGATGGGGAAGGTGTGGAAAATGATGGAGGTACCTCTGCTTCCCTTGCAGCTCCTGGTTCGAAGGATAAGCAGTTTGAACTGACCAGGTCAAAGAGTAAAAAGAAGAGAAGAGAATACCTTCAAAAAGCAGATGCTCTGGGGTCAACTTCGGACTTATATATGGCATATAAAGGTCCTGAGGAGAAGAAAGAAACTGTCTCTTCAACAGTTGCAGAAAGCAGCTCTACTGCGAGTTCCAATTTGAAGCAGGATCCGGATGCTCTTCAGGTTGAATCTTTAGCAAGCAAGAAAGGGGAAACAAATAAATCTGAGCCAGATGATTGGGAGGATGCTGCTGATGTCTCTACGCCAAAATTGGAAACTTCAGATAATGGTGAGAGGGCACATGGAGACTCAATGCAGCTTGACAAAGATGGGAATTTAAATACAGCCAAAAAGTACTCTAGAGATTTTCTCCTGAAATTTTCAGAGCAATTTACTAATCTTCCAGAAGATTTTGTAAATATACCTGATATAGCAGAAGTTTTGATGAGAGTCAGTGTTTCTCATCTTGTTGATCGTGATTCACATCCTAGTCCTGGAAGAGTCATAGACAGGTCAAGTAGTGGATCTCGAATGGATCGTCGAGGCAGTGGTGTAGTCGAGGATGACAGATGGAGTAAACTTTCTGGTCCTTTTGTTCCTGGGAGGGATTTGAGGGTAGACATAGGTTATGGAGCTACAGCAGGATTTAGACCTGGACAACCAGGCAACTTTGGTGTGCTAAGGAATCCACGAGCACAGGCTCCTGTGCAGTATGTGGGAGGCCTCCTATCTGGGCTGATGCAATCAATGGGTCCTCAAGATGGCATGCAAAGAAATAGCCCAGATGCTGAAAGGTGGCAGCGTGCTACTAGTTTCCAGCAGAAGGGATTAATTCCTTCTCCTCAGACTCCGTTACAAGTGATGCACAAAGCAGAGAAGAAATATGAAGTGGGTAAGTTGACTGATGAAGAGGAGGCCAAGCAAAGGCAGTTGAAAGCCATCTTGAACAAGCTTACGCCTCAGAATTTTGAGAAGCTGTTTGAGCAAGTGAAAGCAGTGAACATTGACAATGCTGTAACACTCACTGGTGTTATCTCACAGATCTTTGACAAAGCTTTGATGGAGCCTACTTTCTGTGAAATGTACGCTAATTTCTG
>CAODLS010957119.1:0-16213 GCA_948243855.1 Flueggea neowawraea | reverse complement strand
TTTGATCCAACGGTCAGATTTACTCCAACGGTAATATTACCGTCGGAGTACCGTTGGGGGCCGAAAGATTATCCTTTTGGTCCCTAACGGCTAGTTTTACCCATTTTCCTATAAATACCCCCCAAACATATTTTTTTGTATTATTTCTTCACTTCAAACACTCATTTCTTTCCCCCAAACTCTCTCAACTCTTAAAAATTCTCTCCATACTCTCAAATTACTCCTACTCCATTTCCCCCCCAAAATTATGGATTCCAACAATGAAAATATTCAATCATCTTCTCAAAATAACCCATCAAATTTTCCCTATTTCACGGACTATCAATTCAATCCTATTGCTTCATTTTCCCCATTTTCATATCAACTCGCACTTTCCAATTTTGGTAATTTTCAAAATTTTACGTCCAATCTTTTTTCACAAAATAATCCTTACATCCCCGTGTTGGATAAGTGCTCGACGACGGGTTCCTAAGGGGATTCTCCTACTCCTGAAATGAACCCCCGAGCCCACTATTGGTCTAAGCAATCTCGGCCCAGACGTCGTTGCCAAGTACAAAAAGTGGATCCCTCCACATGACGTCAAGTTGGCTAAGTGATGAATCGCTATTTCTGAAGACCCCATAATGTCCAACGACCAAAACGCCAACTCTTTTTGGAAGCGGGTGGCTGAACGCTTCAACCACGGGATGGAGGCAAGCGAGCAATGTTATAGGAAGGCCGTTAAAAATAGGTGGCACACACTCAACAAAATTGTCACCTTATTTAATGACATCTACAACAACGTTGCTTCGACTTATCATAGCGGTTGGAGTGACAATATGATTATGGAGCGAGCACGCATTATCTACTTGGTTGAAGCGAAAACCCATTTCCTCCACGATGACGTTTGGAAAATTTTACTTGATCATCCGAAATGGAGGGAAGCATTGCCCATGGACCCCGAGGCTAGTCCAAAAAGAACCAAGGTGAACGCCTAAGGCGCCTTCGATTAGTTACGGATGAAAAAATTAAGGGGCTATGAATTGGGGATTTTAATAAAATAACAATAAAAATGCTGAATAGACGTTCCGCGAGACGATTTCAGAAACCCTAGGTTATGAGTAACCTTACTCTTTCTCCCTAATATTCCCTTCTCACCACCTCTTTCTCACATTTTCCTCGCTTCGAACACTCACTTAGGCATCCGATTAGGTCTCTCTGAATGACTATCGGAGTTGCTCCTCTGACTTCATTTTTGTGAATGCAAGGCCTACTCGGTACTCTTTGTAGTGTAATTATTAACTAGTTTGTTGAATAACAAAATCTAAAATCTCTTAAATAAAGATGGATTTTGTGTATTTAGTAGGTAGGTGAAATTGGAGAGAGAATTTTTATGATTAGTAAAGATAGAAACTGATATTTGTTATATATAATTAACTTGTATTAAAATTGAATTCTCAAAGTTGAAAGCCTTTAAAGAAAATTAACCTTCAAATAAAAATTTCTCACAATTGAACAACTGACTAGCCACAACTCAAAAAAAAAAAAAAGGAGGGGCAACTGGGGATGGAAGGACTGAGCTTATGATAGCATAGTAATCTAAAAATGGCAATACATTACAAACTTGTAAGTTTAACATGCCTGTCAAAAAGGACGACCACATTGAATTTCTAACTGTAACTGTAAGAAAAGAAATGTGCTTCAATTGCTTTTTCCCCGCACTACTCTGTGTTTCATAAAGTGTGTTTGGTCATTGGGACACCCCTTGTCTATAGAGCCCTGTGAAATGCTCCTTTGCTAGATTTGGTTTTAATTTTTTTTAAGGGAGCTTGTTTTAAGTTGATTGAGTAAATTTGGATAGATTGTTTACATTTTGATAAATTGGTTAATTGTACAATAAAAGAGCAGAGATAGTAGCTCACGTTCTTTTATAAGTAGATTGTCATATGAAAAAATTACTTGAAAACAAACATCCCTTTAGTTACAAGGAATCAAACATTCGATCATAGGTTAAAACTCATGCCTTTTGATGACTCTTTTGATAAATCATATACTCAACTATTTGAGGTAACACAAATTAAATAATTAGTTATTTATGTAGGTTTTTGTTTCGCTTATATTAGGTTTGCAGATTGCAAAAGTAGATTGTATTTTAGTAGATTGGGTAGATTGTGATTGGTTGGCGATATATTTGAAAGTATGCGCGGATTTTTATTATTGCTCCTTAAAAATTATTTGTTAAATTTTTATTTGCAATAGGGAAAATAACATTTTTTTATTCTCCCAATAGATTTGTCGTTGGAAGTTTCTTTCAACAAAATAATTAACTGCATATGTCCTCGAAAGAATGGTGAAAATACTCGATCAATAAAAGGAGTAAAATATATTATTCATTACTTCATCAAAATAGACCACCTAAAAGAAATATTGGCCTAATACATAATTTACCTCTTAAAACTTGCATGGTTTCTTTTTTTATCACTCCAATTTTTTTGCGCGTTCAATTTACCTTCTAATTTGCTTAAACTATCTTAAATACCCCTGAACTTGTTTAAATTATCTCAATTATCCTCTGAACTTACTTAAACTAGACAATTTACCAATTTTCTTCAATTCATCACTAGATTTTTTCTATTCTTTCTTGGCTTTCCATATTTGAGAATGATAACTGAAAAATGAATTAGAGAATTCTAAAATTCAAACTTGTTAAAGAAAAATTAGTTGAGACAATTTTAACAAATTCTAGAGGTAAGTCAAACACTCAAAAAATTTATAATAATAAAAGAATAAAATATGCAAGTTCGGAGGTTAGTCCAAACAATATTTGTCCAAAGATGCTCAGAAATATCAATACTCTTGTTCCAAGCAACCAAAAAGCTATTTCAGAGTCCATTGTTCAAATAACCATTAGATGAGTGGTTGAAGCATTCGTCCTGCCATAAGCGAGCTTACAGAGAAGAGAATCTTACTGTTCAATCTTTCCAACGTTGGAGGGCATTTTTGGGGTATTTTCAAAAGCATGACCTGACCTGGGTCACATGCTGAAGTTGCCAGGTCAGCATCTACAAACGCAAACGAACACGTTTATTTAGCCTCCCTAATATACCAACAGTGCACTACAGCGGATATAAGTGAAACATACATGGCCACTATGAATAAATCCATAAACATAGAAAAATTTATTAGATAACTATTTACCCTATGTAGGATGATTAAGGAGCAGATTTAATGCTTGTTTTGGAGAGCTTTTGGACAACTTTGTTTCTTTTGGAGATCTGAAAGGCTCGTAATAAAATAATCTTTTGCAATTTGGATTCTTTGCCTGAGGACCTTTACTTTAAGATTATTATGTTTTGCTTTTTCTTGCTCAAGTGTATAAACATAGTGAAGGAATCATATTAGCAAAATAGTAAACCAATTTTTAACTCATTAAATATGTTCAAAGTACTAATAACTTATAGCGCAACAAGTACAAGAATAAGTTGCAAGTATTCTACGAACTTGGTAAGTTGAGGATGCAAGACTGTTCCGCCATCTAAAAACCTTGTGAAGAAGTTACAAAGGTAGGATCTTGATGTGAAGAAAAAAAACTTCTCTTTCTACATCTAAAGGGCTCGAAGGCCCCACACCTATTTTCCCTCAGAGGTGGCGCCCTCTTTCTATATTAAAGAAGGTCGTGAAGTTTACTACACACTTCAGAAGCTTGTTTTATTAACTCAATTAGTACTCGTAATTCTAATTGAATCAAGCTCAATAGTTAGCTAGATATTCTTATCATAATCGAACCGGATTCATCTCTCAACTCATCATGGATGGATCATTTTCCTACATGACCTTTTTTTTCTTCTTTATTCGGTTATGACTTGTATAGATGTGCATATTCTAGTTTTCCATGGACGCTGTAAAGTTTTTCCCTCCTTCTTCGATATCATAGCAGTGAGTTGTGGAGGCTTGATTCGCAAATCCAATGCATTTCTTGGATTTTACTTAATACATTTTAACTTATCAAAAAAGAATTAAAATGACATATCAGAATTGAATAAGTTCAAAGTACTAATATTTCGATGAGCATATACATTAAAATGACGGATCAGAATCGACATTTCAGTTAATATCATCAAGCCAAATCTTACAAAAGATGAGTAGCTAGTGGCTGGATGGTAGAACCTCACCACCTCACTTCCATTATTTCTTGCCCAATTTGGTGGGTCTATTAAAAAAAAAAAGTGGGATTCAGTTTTGTTCTCATCCTGAAATTTGATGAGACCTTTTTCTTTTCTTTAAACGCTTGTGTGGTTGCAGGTTCCTCTTATAGAATACATACGATATTTTAGAGTTTGTAAACAGACTGATTATAGCCATGGCTTTCAATATGAAAATCGAAACCTTAATTAGTGTCTTATACCAGGGAAGATATTTTCTTGTGTACCAAGTTGCCTAAAATCACATACTACCTATTCAGTACTGTCTTGACAAAAAATAAAAAAAAAAGTCTTTATAAATAGAAGTAAATGTTAGCTCCATAGTCATATGCTTCTGTTTGCTTGCAGAGGTTTCAAGTCAATTAGTACATTATTTAATAGACCAATCCTAATCATAGATTAATCGTAATGCGACTTATCAAACTGTATAGTTGCGAAATCTATAAATTAAATTTTTGAAAATGATAATAAGTTTGTATTATTGCAGTATTGGGGACAGTAAGGGAATAAAAAGATCATTTTTTAAAAAATAAAACTGACGTTAAGGAATATTATTTACTGAATATTTACTTTGTAATTTTTCTACAGCAGTAACTATCAATAGAGAAAATTAAATTAAATAAAATTAATTATTATTACCGGAAAATGTTGTTCTACAACTTTACTTTAAGTGAGATCATGTCGACACGCACACACACACACACATATAAACATATTAAAATTTGCAGTTGAAATTTTTAATTTATGTTCGACAATTCATTGCATATTCAATAATATTTAGTATACTACAGTATAATTAAAAAAAAGACATATATACTATTTTCTCTATTTTTATCATGTGATTTATCTACTTTACTAACTTAATATAGTTTGAATATCTAGTAATAAATTTACAAAAACCGTTAATAAAGTTATTTAAGCTGGAAAACATTTTAATTTTTAAAACCTTGGTGCATGAAAAAATTGGGTGATAATTATGGTGAGTGTTGACAAAATGACTTAAATAAGAAGTTGGGTTTACAAGGTAATGCGCACATACATTTAAAAAATAGGACGTGGATTTAGTCATCTGAGTTAGTTGGGTTTTTTTGCTTGAAGAAGAAGGAAAGGTGTGATAAACCATGACACATGTAAGCAATTATATCCATATGCATGAAGTCAGTAGAGATGGGACTCAAGATAGTGCCGATCCCTCTTTATTTTGCTTGTAGACCAAGCGATCATTATATGATTTTTTCCTCTTAACCAAATATATATAATGACTAATGCATTTAAACAAGAAAAAAGAAGAAGAAAAAGTACAATCATTTCATTGTTTGAAACACTGTGGCTAATTTTTGGCAAAATATCATAATATTGTGCCCTAACTATTACAGTTGAGGCATTAGTATCCAATATGCTTTAAAAGTGTACATTTTCTAGCTACATGAGCTGTGATCGAAGTGTATAATCAACAACATTAATCATGGAAAGAATGGTCCTTGTAATTAGGTTGAACTATCTCATTCATTCCTTCAATCATTGAACTTGTGAGAAATCATTAGAGGAGCCATGTCGAGTTAGGTCATCTTTACACACCAAAAAAACCCGACCATCTGCCTCATGACATGGCTCCCGGGGACTGTATGAGATTTTTCACCAGTTAAGCAATTATTTTTGTGAAGGCAGAATAGCAGTGATTGTGAATTATTGATTGAATGAATGAGATAGTTCAACCGAATTATAAGGAAAATTCTTTCCGAGATTAATGTTGTTGATTACACACTTCGATCGCAGCGGAAGCAAAAAATTTACACTGAATTTGTCTTATCCATTACTTTGTTGATTGGATGAATAAGATTTTCTTTTTTGTTAAAAAATTGCAAACTACAACGCTTTTCTTTGTGTTATTAAACCGTAATAGTGACTCCAAAGTTGAACCTAGCTAGGATTGGGAAGGCTCGACTAAATTGCTACATGGCCCTAAGGAATCTCCAATCACTAACACTAAAATATAGTAAATTTACATCAAAATACAATAGTTACAATAAAAGCCTCTTTAATCATAAACTCCTTTTTAACACTAAATGAAATATTCTAAGCATATTTCACCCCGCATATTTTTTTATTATTATTTAACAACTTAAATTTATATTTAATTATTCCACTTATTCTTTCAACTAAAAATATATTTTGATATTTTTAATAACATATAAATATTGAACGTAAATATTTTTGTAATATAATTATTAAAATAAAATAAATCTGGTTGAAAATATTTTTTTATTTATTAGATTGTTAATTTATTGTAATAAAATTATTACATTGTTAAATTATTGTAATTAAAATAAAATTAAGAAATAAATCTGAACGAACATAAATATTTTTTTAATATAATATTTTTTATTTCATTGATGTTAAATTGCATTGTTATGAATGTGTTTATGGTTTAAATTTACAGAGCATGTGTTTTGTACAATTTTTTTAATTTTTTTATTATTTAATTATATTTTAACTATAATTTTCAAACAAATTAAAATAATTTTAATTTAGTAAATACATTGATTGATTAAAAATAAAAATATACCATGAACTAAAACTATCCAAAAATAAAAGCACATTTCAATTAATACAATTAAAGAAAAAAATAAAACAGAAAATAAAAAAAATAAAAAATGAAATGCAGTAAATACTGTAGCGACCTAAATTTGGGTTGCTACAATATTCTACGCTAATTTGGCGTACGAATTTACGTCCCGGTTAGACCTTTTGCAATCAGTTGGAAATGCCCTAAAGAGAGAAAAGTCTACAAAATGTAATTCTTGTATGAAAAGAACTGAAATTTTATGTTTTCATCATCACATTGTTTAAAACCTACATGAAAAACTAATGACCACCTTAATTCCATTATTTTTTTTTCATTTTCTTGATGAGTTGTGTGTATATATATGTATTATTCATCTAATCAATAAATCAGTATAAATTTCTTTTTTCTTTCTATTAAATGATAAACAAACTGTATGTGGTAACAGTTACGGCTGGTCACATCGTATGGGAGTGGCCTATAAGAAATTTGTCTGGCCACTGGTTTGATGGTTGTAACTATTAATATACTTCTTATTTAATGATAAAAAAGTGATGAACTTAAACATTTAATAGAAAAATTATCTCTTGTGTAATTAAGCCATTGTTTTGGTGGCGTAATTAATTAATAAATGAAAAGAAATGATAATGCAAACATATCAGTAATGTAATGCTTCTGAAGGTAATTGATTATTGTTATGCAACATTTGTGAAGATTCTGAAAAGGGGCAGGATTTCTAATTTCTAAATCTTTTGGTTGATATTGTTTTTGTCGTTTATTTAATGCGATAATTCGCTATTGGACTGAAGATGTTTGTTGAAATGCTAGAGTGAAGGCTTGAAGCAACTGAAAATGGCTTAAGTTTGTGAGTAAATCTTTTTTATTTCAAATGAGAAAAATGAAGGGGAAAGGCTTCCAAGCAATAAAGATTTGCCCACTGTTTCGTTCTCAAGTTGGTTACCAAGTTTCTATGATGAAAAATTGCTCTATCTTGAACAAAAACGGAAGTGGTATGGTCATTTTTATGTTTATCTATATCCTCAGATTTTCGAAGTTGTTCAAAATGGTACATTTAGTAGTAGTATGTGCTTCATGACCTTGGAAAATTTATTGTGAATCCTTTACGTGGCTTTCAGATGCAGTTGCAGTGTGAAAAAACCATTAAGTTGCATTAATCTTGTTATTTAAAGTTTTCTTAGTGGCATTAATTGAGCCTGGCAACTTGTGCCATATTGTTGGAAATTATGGGTTAGTATGAATTTTGTTTTTGTTTGTTAGTGGTGAAGAACCATGAGGTCCCTTTGAACATCAATTGTTACACTTTTTTTGAGAAAATACCTTGCCGATATTTATAATTTAAAGCTCATGCATGGAAAATTAATCAAGTAGCAACATAGTTAAATTTATTAGTCTTTGTGAATTAATTTTCTTGATTTCAAGAACTATCTTTTCTGTAATCTCCTTTTTTGAGTTTGTTTTTAATTTACTTTGTATTATTTTTGAGTTTATATATTATACATATTGTTAATTTGGAAAAAAAATTTCTAGATCATTTTCTGACTAAATTATATAGCTACTTGATTATTTGTTTTGAGTTCAATGAACAACTTATTAGTAATATTTTTTTAAAATATTTTATTTTGATTTATTAGTAATAGTTTTTTAGATCATTTTCTCATCAAAACTAGGGTTTCTCTAGGGTCTTGGAGATTCCCGAGCCAAACCGAAAAGAACCGAAACTGAAAAAAATGTTGACTTTTGACTTTTTTCAAACCCAACCGTCCAAATGTTATTTGGGACGGTTTTGAATCTTAACCAATAATCGTACCAAACCGAAGAACCGAAACTAGTATATATATATATACTAGTAAACATAAAAAAATTTTATTCTATTTTTTATGATTAAAAACTTCATACTTAATTTATATCAATTCGATAATAGCATCATACAAAATGTCTCAATATATTAATCTGCAAAATTAGTTCGATCAAACTATTTAGAACTCATTTACTACTTGTAATTTAATTTTGACAACTTAATGAGTTCAAGTAAATGAAGTAAATGTTATTGTTTTTTCAAAACAATATAATTTCAAACATTAGTTAAAGACTCGAAGTAGCATATATAAATTATACTCTAAAACTAATAATATAAATCTTATACCATAAACCTAAACTCCTAATTCATAAACTAATATTGTTAACCATTTAAATATTTTAATTAATATTCAAAGTATAATGATACACCTTATGTACAAAAATATGTAATATTATAAACTGCATTTTGTTTATATATATTTGATTTTTTGTTCATTTAAAAACATATTGTACATATTATTCATTTGTTAAATATGGTGTCAAAACTACATAGTTTCACTCAAAACTATTGTATTTGGGGCTTTAATTTTATGTTAGTCAATTTGTTTGTAGTTTTAAGATATTTTTTTTATTTAAGTTGAATTTTAGTGAAGAAAATCTCCAATCCCCGTCCCATTTTCTCCCGAAATTTCATAGATTTCGGGATGGTTCAGGATTCTGCAAAACCAGGATCCCCAAAATTTGGGACAGTTTCGGAGATTTTGAAATCTTTGAACCGTCCCGAACCATGAGCACCCCTAATCATAACTATATTGCTACTTGATCAATTTCTTGAGTTAAATGAACATATTTCTCTTCTTTTTTTTTTTTCAAAAGATTATTTTAGTTTGATTTTTGGTTTATTTTCTATTTTTTTTAAGTTTAAGTATTATCTATATTGGAGTTTGTAAAAAGTTTTCTAAATCTTTTACACTAAACTATATTGCTACTTGATTAATTTCTTGAGTTCAATCAACATCTTTTTTGTAATCTCTTTTCTTTTTTTTTTTAAAGTTTATTTTAGTTTATTTTTGGTTTATTTTTCATTATTTTTAAGTTGACATATTATATATATTGTTAGTTTGTAAAAAAAAAAAATCCTAGATCACTTTCTCAATAAACTATATTACTACTTGATTAATTTCTTGAGTTTAGTCAACATTTTCTCTGTAATCTCTTTTTTTTTTAAGTTTATTTTGGTTTGATTTTTAATTTCTTTTTCGTTGTTTTTAAGTTTGCATGTTATATATATATTGTTAGTTTACTATCAAAAAATATATTGCTAGTTTGTAAAAAAATTTTCTATATCACTTTCTCATTAAACTATATTAGTATTTGATTAATTTTCTTGAGTTCAATCAACATCTTTTATGTAATCTCTTTTTTAAGTTTATTTTATTTTTATTTTTGATTTATTTTTATATTTTTAAGTTTACATATTATATATATTATTATTTTGTGCAAAGTTTTCTGGATCACTTTCTCATTAAATTATATTGTTACTTGATTTTTTTTCTATGTAGGAAAAAAAAAAGAACTCAAGCATGATTTTTACACCAAAAGAGTTGCAACAATTTTTTTACCCTAATGCTTTCACAATTTAATGTATGGAAATGTTTCCAGAAAAAAAAAAAAGGAGCGGATCGGCGATGTAATAGTGGATTCACGTGAATTTAAGTTTCTGTAATCTCTTTTTTAGGTTTAAGCTTGCTTTCACGTCAATTTAACATTTGTAAGGGCAAGCGTGAAAAACATGAGAGTTGAGCCAACCAAGCGCAATTCTCAATTGAAGTCTGAAGGGCGCGAACAATGCCACGTTATCCCTGGCGTGGCACTGTTTATGGGCTATTTTTTTTTTTTTTTTAATTTTATTTTTGTCAAACCACATAATTAATTTTATCTAACAAATAATTAAGAAAGAATTAAGTTTGTATTTAATTTGTAAAAAAATAATAGTAAAAAATGTGATTTAGAAAGAATATTGAGAGAATATTTTTTTGTTAGAGTTAGAACTATAATTATAGGTTGAAAATATTTTTACTGTAGATGTTATATTTTTGTGAAAAATTACTGTAAAATAAAGTTTTACATTGGAGATGAACTAATAGTAGCATTTCAAATATGACTCACTTGTAATAATGGCCTATGAAATATTAATTGCGGGATACGCGCGGAAATATAAGTTATGGGACATAATTGTGTAATTTTGATTTCTACTATTGTATTCATTTTGGTGTAGAAAAAAAAGAAGATCGAATCGGCGATGGCAGAGCGAATATGCGGTTAGTGCTGTTATATATGCTTATATATCATTATATATGTAGATATCGTCCCTTAATGGCTAATGCCATTTAAATGCAGACTTGGTTAATTTCAAAGGCACAAACATATGCAAACATCATTTTGTTAGATACTTAAATTTGGTTGATTTAAACCCATTTGCAATTCAACTACGATTGCAAATGTTTTCAACCGCAGAGTGCGATTATGTTTGGTTTGATGGCTCAAAACCGACTAAACCGAACCACTTACACACCTTAAAGCCGAGCAAACAATGCGTTAACATGTACCACTTATCAGAACCAATCATATCCGTCTGCAACTGCAAATATGTAAAGCTATGTAAAGTAGCCAAAAACAAACAGATTCTTCACTGAATAACAGTGCACCATTACATTACAGTTACCCCTTCTCTGATGTCTTCAAATAAATATTCACAGACGAAATAGTACGCCATTCCCAACTCAAGTTCAAAATAAAAACACCAGAAAAGAACAAAGGGATCTTTTGGACACTTCCATTCTTTTACCTAACAAATACCAGAACCATGGAGGTGTTGTTCTTGTCAACCCATGGCGTACTTCTGAGTCCAGCTGCGAGCAGTGGCCTCGTACTTTTGCCTATCAGTCTTGTACATGTGAGCAATTTCAGGTACAAGAGGATCGTCAGGATTTGGGTCGGTCAACAAAGAGCAGATAGACAACAGCACCTACAAGGGAAAACAGATCAAGTTAATTAAGAGATTCCACCAGCAGATACTATCTCAGGACACGGTTAAAATAAATTACTTAGTAAATATGCACCAAACAGCAAAAAGAAATTTCTTTGATCTAATTAGCACACACAGACCAACTCTTTATGCCAACAAGCATGATAAAACACTGAGATATCAAAGCTGCAAAATTAAGACAATCACATGCAGACCAACTCTTTAGGGTATGTGCTGAAAAATTAAGACATCATAGTTGAAATAAGCCAAAAGAAGAATTTCCAAAGGATCAGATTTAGACATTAACTCCACGTAGATATCGTACGCATCTGACTTTTGCAGCTAGTTATGAGTTTTGATAAAAATATCAGTGTCACATATGGTAAACAATGATGAGAAAAGGAAATAGTCAAATCAAACCTTAGAAATGGTTAGTGCTGGGCTCCATTGTTCTTTCAAGATATCGAGACATATACTTCCATTGCTATTAATGTTTGGGTGGAACACTTTTGTCCTAAATGCAACCTGAAAAAGTTAAACTTTCAAACTATTTAACCGAAACAAATTTCAGAAGGAACATGAACAAACTAAAAGTTTATAATTGGTTCCACCATGATGCAGATGTATCAGCAAGCCAAGAAATAATGAACAAAGAGCATTCATTCCATGAAAACAATAGTCAAGTAATAAAAAGAAATGCAACTGAGGAAGACAATATTCATTACAGCATATTTAGATCATGATAGACAAAACTACACACTAAAAAATTCAATTAATCAAATGGCAATGTGCACACATGCATTAAATTAAGAACATTAATCAACAGTTTAATACTTCTAACATGACAAATCGAACATAAATATAACTATTTGCCTCCATTCCAGGAGATATAATGTTCTCTCCGTTACCTTCTTAACCAAAAACAAAACTTACTCTCATGTAATTTATGAAAGGGATTTATTTTCAATTCTCAGATTCTACAGTAACAATAATGCTTAACTGAGCAATAACGCTATCTAAGACAAGACTGAACCATCAATAAAAAGAACAGAGATCGTTACCTTGGGGGGTTTAAAGGGATAATCAGGTGGGAAATGAATGGAAACCAAAAATACACCTCCGGCATACGGGCTATCTGCAGGTCCCATTATCGTTGCTTGCCAATGAAACATATCCTCAGCTACCGGACCTAAAGCAATTACACAACATATGCCCAGAAACAAACGCACATTAATAAGCTTCTAAACCAAACAATCTAGAATATATTTCCCATCAATTCAAGAATTCTGATAAAATATCGCACTCAATCAAATTCTCGACAAAACATCTATCAAGTTACAACCTTTATATGGAAAAAGAAAACCCCACAGAAGAACCAACAGCATGCAGGCAATTCAGCTCCATATATTATTAGAAAAACCCACATGCATCAAATTTGAACCATACAAAGGTTAAAGAACCTATCTTTACTCAGGAAAAAAAAATGCAAAACCAGCTTACCCGCACTGCAGGAGGTAGGAGGATCCTTCTGCAAGTCCTTAAGCTCTTTCAAGATGCGTTTGGACGCCATATCGTATGAAGGACTAGCGGAAGCTGTAAAACCTGTAAAACGCACCGGATCAGAGGCAGATCGGGTCAAGATCTAGGAGAACGAGAGAGGAAGAGAAGGAGAGAGACTTACCGAGATAGATTTGGAGGAGGAGAAGAATAGATTGACGGAGAGGAGGCCGATGGAGCGAAAGACCCAAGGGTCTGTCTAATAAGAGGAGGAGAAAGAGAAGTTCTAGAATTTTCGCTTTTACTTCAATTTGGCGAGGATCAGCGTCCTGGTCCTGCTCTCTTTTCCGTTCCATTATTGTCTTTTTATTATTATTTTATTTATGTGTTATCTTCTTTTTTTGTTTTATTTTTATTTTGTAGCTTTTCAGTTTCTTTCTTTTATATATATATATAAATATATATATAGTTGTAAAATTGGAACCGAAATCGTAGAACCAAATTGGAACCGGATAAGTCAAAACCAATCAAAATTGGAACCGACCGACCAAACTGAGGGTTACGGTTTAAGTTTCGGTTCCACCTTTTTAGAAACCGTCAAACCGTCGGTTCAACTGGCGGTTTGAACCGGAGATTTAAACCGCCGGTTCTAACAATTTTTTTTAATTTTTTCAACTCTATAAATACTCTCACCCCATTCTTAACAATTTTACACAATTTATTCTCTCTCAATATCTTCTACACTCTCACTCTCTCAAAAATTTATTTTGCTATAAATTACTCTTATTAATTATTGATACATTTTATTATTGCAATTACGTTTTCTATATTTCTTAAATTTATTTTTTGCAATTACATTTTTCAAATTTCTTCTACTTTTTTACTATAGTTTAATTTAGTTATTTTATTATTTTATTACATTTAATTAATATTTACATATTTATTTTAGAATAATGAAAAATTTTGGTTAAAATAGAAATTTTAAAAGTTTTGAAGTTGAAAATATTGTAACTCAAGAGAGTCAAACTCAACAAATTTCCACTCAAGGAGATAAGAGGGGAGCGGGAGAAAGAGTTTCTAGTTTCGATATTTTTAAAATCCATTTAAAGAAAATTTCTAATTTAATTTATCATTTTAAGTTTCTAGTTTTTTCTTTTTTTACTTGTATTTTAATTTATTATGTATTGTTAATTATTGTATAGTTATATTATATAATTAAATTCGGTATTGTAACCACATTATTCCTTCATCACAAGTGAGGGCACCTAATAAAATTTAATGAGTTTTTTTTTTTCTAATTTTGTTTAAAATTATGTGATGTAATTACTAGTAGAATAGTTAATTTATTTAAAAATTATTAACAAATTAGAATACAATATATTATTGATAATATAGTTAATTATTAAATATAATAAAATTTACAAGCCGAAAAAAATTGACGGGATAAAATAATAGATTAAAAACAAAATTTGAAAAAAAAAAAAAGGGAACCAAACTGGAACCGAATCGAAACTAAACCGGTGATTGAAATGGTCAAAACCGATTAAAACCGTAACTAGAATAGAACCGAACCAAAACCGGACCAAACCATAAAAACTATGGTTTGATTCCGGTTCTTACATTTCACAAACCGGAACTGCCGGTTCCGGAACCGGCAACAACTCTCTCTCTCTCTCTCTATATATATATATATATATATGAATAAAAAAACAGAGAAGATTAAAGCATTGGATTTTTGATTCGTTTACGCATTGTGATTGTCTCACCTCGTCATTGTTTGACTAGCCATTGTCCGATACGTTGTCAGAACCCGACAATGTGTGAAGAGGAAGTCGCCACGATTTTTTGCCCTTTTTCGATGTATTGACGAGAATTTTGATGCGAGACCACAATGGAACTCCTCTCGTCGAGCTCTTCAAGTCTGGGTCTGTACATACAGCCACCATCCATTGTCGGCTGCCCAAATGGCCATCGCCGGAGCTTGTTTCCGGTGAGTTTTTGAATGATTTTTCTTCCACTTTCATAAAGCTGAATTTGATGAATTTGACTTTGTAATTTAGACATGTAATTTTGAATTTTTAGTGTATGTGAAATTGAGATTTTTGGTCTTGGATGAAATTGGCTCAATTGATGGTCCAATCATGTTATTAAATGCCTATAAAGGGTATTAAGATTGTCAACTTAGATTTTGGTTGGGTAAATTGGAAGATTTGTAATTTTTGTTTCATATAAATAGAAATTTATGAGATTTGATGTTTGAGCGTTCAATTGTTTCATGTGAGTAGTTAATTATGTATTTAATTTATTTTGAGATAATTTGGATGATTAAAAATGGTTTCGCTTAGGACATATAACAGTTGGTTCAGAAAAAAATAGCAAAATGATTAACTTTTTAAAGGACCACCTAGATAACTTGTTAAATGAGATAAGGATGATATGGCAAACATAAATAGTCAAAGGGTTTAAGTTCGATATTGACAAATTGAGTATTCAATTGATATGCGAAAATGATTATTTTATTAGGGTCGTTGGAGTGTCTCTTTGGAGTTGATGCTGAAAATCGTGTTGAAGAAACCATCAGTACGGAGTAAATAGGATGCAAAACTAATTTTACCACACTTGCATTTGCATGATTTTACGTTTTCACGCATAAAAGTATTTGTTATAAGCTTTTAATTTGTTAATTGTAAATTTATTTAAATGGAATTAAGTTCTAACAGAATTGTGAGTAAATTGGATGCATGTGTTTATTTGACTTTCTATTTTGAAATGAAATGTCCTTTGAAAAACAAACCTTAAAACTGATAGCTTGATTTTGTTTCGTCTAGTTGTGTTGTTTGATGTTTATGCAATGATTTGAATCTAAATTCTAAAATGGATTTGAAATTAAATTTTAGAACTTGCTTTGAAATTTTCTATTGAAGAGTATTATTTATATTTACATATACAATGGTATATGAGTTTGAATTACACTATTGTTTGGTTTATGAACCGATAAAAAAGGATTTTTAATAAAAAAAGTTTTCAATAAAAAAAGGATTTCCATCTGTATGTGTATGGGACAAACATGTGTTTTCATTTTCGATTATGCTCTGGCCAATAAGAGAGATAGTTGTTGGATTGCTC
>CAODLS010956918.1:0-10774 GCA_948243855.1 Flueggea neowawraea | reverse complement strand
TTACTTGAGCCTAAGAGAGCTCAACATGGAGCAGCAACTGACGCAGAGAATGTCCACATCGGCCATGCCCATATACTTGGTGACTTGAATCAATCTTTTCTTTTTTATTTCTTTAGTGACTTGTGGGGTTGGTAATTATGGGTTTGGGTTTGATTAGCATATTAATGTTTATCTTATACCATCTTTTCGGTTTGCCCTTTTTTTCAGTTTGTGCAAACTGAAAAGGTGTGTGATAGTGCACTTTGGGGATATTTGGGGCCCTCTTTTCATTTGTGCCCGTTGCTTTCTATAAAGCAACTAATGAATTGGGTTCGGTGGTTTGACAAAGTCAGTCACACCTATTAATCGTTCTGTTCCTTATTTACTTTCATTCGTCAGTTTTGTTTTTGCTTATTTATAGCGGCGATGGTCGGTGAATTTGTCGCTACATCTTCTGCTACTTGATTGAAAATGGCTGACCGTTGCTACCATCTTGTGAATAATTGGATATATATTATTAATTATAAGATTTGCCGATGGATCTTAGACGCTGTTTATATCCCTTTGCTTTGTTAAAAAATATAGCATCCTTCTTTATAAAAAAATATTTATGGCATCCACCTCTATGTTTTTATTTTAAATCGAATTAGTTTTTTATTAATTGTTAGCAACTACTACCTTTAGATTTGAACAACTATTTTTTAAATTAAAAAAAGTTCTACTTAGAACTAACATATTAATTTTAAAATAGCAAAATTATAAATTGTTAACTAAATCAAATTTTATACCAATTAGTTTGTAGTTTTTTTATACTGAAATTAACTTTAATGCTGATTTTTGAAAAATCGCAGGTTTAAATTTCAATTATAACAAATAAAATGACTTATAAAAAAAACTAAATCCAATTATTTGTAATAAAAAAATTAGGTGGTGAGTAGTTAACGTGTCATTTTATTAGTTGATTTAGTATTTCTCAAAGAGAGAATATCCTTAGGATTTGATTTGGTTTACATTTTGACACATAAGACCCCCTCATAACCCAAACATTACTTAAATGGGATCTACAATGCTATTTGAACTAGTGTTTTTTTGGGAACTAACTGATTTGAACTAACCAATGCAGTGTGCACTTGTAACTTGTTGATATTTTTAAGGCGTCGTAAGCTCAATTCATAGTGAGAATAAATAAAATGACTTGTAAAAAAACTCATTTAGACTGGTTTAAGTGGTCCAAATTGATACATCAACCACAGTTAAATAGTTTGGCCTGTTATTGAGACCTTATGATGGTGAAGTTAAACTAATAAGGAAATAAAGAAAAGGGGAATTGGAAATTAGACAAGGCAGGAGAGTAGAAAGGAGAATGGAAAGGCATAAGAAAGGAAGAAAACAAGTAGACGGAAAAAAGAGCGAAAGAAGTGTCGGTGTCATTGCAGAGCAGAAGGCTACAAAGCAAGTAGCGGTGCGACCATCAGGCCTCATGTGCTTGCTAATGAATTGTGTAAAATTTGCAAACGTCACCTTCAAGATCCGCTCCTCTAACCTATAACCTCATCACTGTGTCATTTTCGTGACCACAGTAACTTTCTGTGTCAGTTGGATATGAATGTTGAGTTTTAATAATCCAGCGATTTGGAGTCTCTCTTTTGTCCGATTGAACTCCGTGATTGCCAATGAATCGATCGAACCCGATAAAATAGGGTCTGTTTATTTCAATAACCAAACATAAATATGATATGTTTTTTGATAGCCACACCCTATAAAATGAAAAAAAAAAAGAACAGCCATGTCAAAAAATAGATTAACTTCAAGAATTTGTTATTGGCTTTAGAACTCAACAATAAGTTTCGTAGATGAAGAACTCCTCTGGTAGATCTGGAAGGGATGATAAGAGAAATGCTCCATTGTATACGTTGTAACGCTCATTAAATCGTAGGGTAGGACTAAAATCACTTAATCATGATTATGTGTATTTTATTGTGCTGAAGCTTTTAATTGTGTATTTAGAAGGAAACAATGGTTTCCTTCTTGGACATGTTAATTGATATTCATATGTCTAAGTCTCTTCCCCGTAACTCGTAGGGAATTAAACCCTTATTTGCTAATTAGTAAGTGTAGCAATGAAGTAAAATTCTTTAGAAGTGACAAAATATCATTGTTTGATTGGAAGAAAGTAGGAAATTAAAAGCATTTTTGACTGCTTACTAGTAGGAATCAGTAAGAAAACTTTCTTAGAATTTACTTTCTAGAAAATAGAGCATTTGAATCGAACAAAGAGTTAATTTGTTGGACTTGATGGATCTAATTTAAAATTGTGATAATTACGTCATATACCACAAAAATTTTGCAAAATTTACGCTATGTAAACTAGGTATGTTTATTATAGATACACTTTATAGTATTTTCGTCCGTGCGGTTATAATTTTCAAATTCACGGACTCTTATTTATATTTATTTATAATTTTTTGTATTTGTTTATATGTGTTTGTATTTGTTTATGTGTTGTTTATATATGTTACATATAAACAAATGTAAACAACATATATTTGTATAAATAAATATAAACACATATAAACAAATATAAACAACGTATAAACAATATTCAAACAATTCCGTAAAAATATAATTTTCAAAAATTGATTTGGTAGCACGTGCAATTTTGGAAAATTTGTCAAAATACTGAAAATTGACAGCATGAATTCAAAATTTATGTATCTAACTAGGGTGTATATGTAACTGCCCTTTTAGAATTCATATGTTGGCCCATTTCTGTTCAAGCTTAGAGTTATGTTGTTGTAGATTCACAACTCCGTATTTATGGGAAAATCACACTCTTAATAGCAAATTTAAATGCCAAATCTGAAAATGTCATCACTAGTTTACAAATATTAGAAATGCCATGAAATGTTAAACATATATTTAAAAAACCATTTTATTTTTGGAAATTCGTGAGAAACTGAAGTCTTTTTAAGAGGAATTGACTTTTTTCGCTAGAAATTGGCTTCTTGTGAAGAATTGAGGCTCTTTTGAAAAAAATATCTAATTTTTTTAGGAGGTGTTATAAATGGTGTACACATGTGTTACAATCGTATATGCAAGTCTATAAAGGCATTCACCTTTTAAAAAATAATAATTTAACGAATTTTAGTTGGGAACACAAATGTACATGTGTGTACATTGGTATACACAAATGTATAAGATATTTGTACTTTTTATATTAAACTAATTTACTAGTGTACAGGGGTATACAAGGTGTTTTCATTTTCTTTTTAAACGTTTTTGGTGTGCACAGTTGTACAAATTTTTAAAACTTTTTTTAAAATGAATTTATTGTTTTCAGTATTAAATTGAGCTATTCCAAACTTTAAGGACAAAAATTATTATTTAGCAAAATTGTAGGAAAAAATATTACAATTTTCTCACAACAAAACCATCATTTGGTTGCAGCTAGGGTTACATTGTTGCCTCTACTGTCACTGGTCACAGCTCCACAACCTCGCCGGCACTGAATCAATTGGTGACGATGTCAGCATCATTGAAAACGTCGTTGGCGTCGTTGCAACTTTGTCACTATGTTAGAGGAGGCGTAGAGGACATATGACGCCACCACTAGGAGCTCGATTCCTGTCGCGGTTTGGCTTGATTCTCCATGGACAAAACTGATGCCAACAAATTCAATATTTGTTTGTTGTTCTCCGTAGCGATTTTGACTAAATATGTTTCTATTTAACTTTAATTGAGGCGAGTTCGAAGGTGGAGATCTCTCGCTCTGATCCGTTGGCGACGGTGAGATGGGTGATGGTGGAGGACAAAGAGTAGATGGTGGCAATGGCAGTTGTTATGGAAGAGGAGGTGAGGAGAGAGAAAAGAGATGAGAGAGAGAGAGAGAGAGAGAGAAAGACGAGATTCTACGATAATACGTAATGAAAGAGAGATTTTTGATATTGAGTTTTATGAGGGTGACAGAGTTTAATGTTTGCACCAATCAATTCTAGAAATTTCAAAACTTGAAGTGCCACATTTATAAATCCATAGTTTAATTATAGCATAGTGTCTAATTATCTCTACAGACTTGTTTGGCATCAATAAAATATAACATATTTTTTTGTAGCAGATAACATATTGTGTGTAACTAATTTTATTAAAAAACGTACTATTTATTTACTTTTTTATTATTTATTTTTACTAATTATTAAAAAATATTATATGCTACATGTTATTTTACTAAACGAGTCTATATCAATGGACTAACGATCCAGTCCATCTCCACACCAGGCTTATTATAAGTTGATCTCGTTACCATTAATAACAAGTTTTCCCAGTCCGTGGCTTTTTTCGATAGAGATATCTTTTGCTAAAAAATGGACAAAACTATGCTTTCTTTTAGATAGCCGATACTTGAATTTAACACAACACATTTCATCCGTAAATGTCTTTTCCTTTCAAATAAGATAGGTTATGTGCCTTCTTCACTGGGTGTTTGGATTTCTTAGATAATATGCAGTAGACATATAAGAGGAAGGTATATTTAAAAATAAAAGAAATTCCCAATCAATATGAAATGTTGATTTTTAACCCATAATTGGTATTATCAATAAGTGTTAGAAAAAGCGATCTGCCCATGACGGATGAACCGAACCGGTCGGTCAAGATGTGAACTGGGACCATAAACTGAGACCAATTTGTAAGCCTAATTGAGTTGAACTCATAAAGGCCCAGGACCCACAAGCCCATTAGGCTCATTTGGTTACCTATATATATATGGGTGAGGGAGAAGGACAAGAAAAGAAAATAGAAAGGAGAGATGTTTCTCCCTTCCCTCACCATTCCCTCCATCTTCCTTCGTCCATCTCCTTGCACCATGATCATCAATCGATGATCTCGATCCGCGTGGTATCTAGACTGCGAAACAGTCGAACACTCCCGTCGAATATCCGACCGCGGTTTGCTCGCGAGACCAACATCAAGACCTGGTCCTGCAACTACTATCTGATGCTATGATCCCGCCAGAATCGAGGTAGGTAACTAGAACCACATATTTACTATATTGTTTGTTAGTTAAACCGATACCGATTTCATCATTGGTATCAGAGTCAGCACGGATTTTTTGAATGTGATTTGAAAATAGTGTTGGCATCTGTCTAGGATGTCTACTATATTTTTATTGCATACAACTTTTTGTTTCCAACGCGATTTTTGGTTCGAGTCCGTCCGGAGCTAAAATCTGAAAATTGTAATTTTAAAATTCTGACAAAATATTTGAAATCAACGACCTTGAAAACATAACCTGCTCAAGTTTCATAGCGAAATTCCATCAGGAAAGTCGTCAAAATGACGAAAATTCGATCGAAAAAATATTGGGTGAGAAGCTTATAGATGAATTTGTTTCATCTGATCCAATAAGCCACGTGGCACATTCTCATTGGATGAACTTGGACCAATCAGAATGCACCACTTGGCATGCGTGACGTGTTCCTATTGGTTGGTGAAAAACACGCGGACCATTCAGAACATGACACGTGTCCCGTTGACCAGTCAACATTGATTCAGTCGAAGTTAACTGAAATGTGGACCAATCATCGGACAACACGTGTCACATTGACAATGACACATGGCGACGCCATCTGGACTGGTAACCATGTAGTCGAATCACAGGATGACAAGTGTCCCACACTGGCACATGTGCATAAGTGATGATGACACGAGGCGGAGGAATGAATGACATGCGTGCGGCGCGTGGTGGCGCGTTGCTGGCCTGACCGTTAACCACGCGATGCTTGTGACACGTGTCCTGACCTCATTTGTTTCAAAAAATTTTCGAAACAATATTTTTAATTTTTTTGGAATTTTGGGTATATTTTTCACAATTTTTTGAGTTTCAAAACAATTTTTCTCAATGTGTTTGGTGTATGAAAATTGTTTAAAAGTTGTGAAAAATGAATTTTTTTCCAAGAATTATTTTGGAAATTAGTTTTTCAAAATAATTGATTTGGAAATGTGCAAATATGATTCTCATTTAAATAATTGGAATGAAATTTAATTATTTGGGTAATGCGCAAGTCTGTATGTGCTCATTTTATTTGTAATTTATTACAAATAATCAAATAGGGTAAAACCATATTACATTGAATAAAATGTGCATTAAGAAAAAATTGGCATCACTCCCAAAAATGAGTATTTTGGGAAGATGGTGGTCGTAATGGGTAGAATAGAATTGTGCATTTAGTACACAAATGTATAATATTACTCCATGATCGCGAAAAAAGATCATGAGAAATGAGAGATCCACTTTAAGATCGTATAATTTGTAGAATTCTTGAGAAATTGGTGTGACCACTTATGAATTCTATTTTAATACGTTGGATAATGGTCCATTGTGTATCCAATTGGGAGACAAAGGTGCAAGACTAAATACTATATTCGTGTAGTATTTATTGTGGGGATAATTGTTTAACATTATTTGTATGTTAATGATGTCCAATGTTAATATATGTATATTAACATTGAGATTAATTGTTTGAATTGCATGTTGGTTTACTAAATGGTGCTGATTTTATTTATTATTTTAGCTTATTATTGTGATGATTTGTCTTAATTTAGTATACAATATTTTTGTGTGAGCAATATATTATCCAATTATTAAGTTTGCCTTAATAATTGAAATAACCACCATGGATTCTCTTAAGTCAAGTGGACTTTAAAAGTGAATCCAAACAGTCATTATTTACTATCTATAAAATTAAATATAATATAGTTAATTGTTAAGACCGAGATGGTAAATTTACACCCAGTGTACTTTTTAATTCAAAACTTAATAAGATGCTATACTAGTTTAATTTTTAGTTGGATAGTAAATAATGAATGTTTAGATTCACTTTTAAAGTCCAATTGATTTAAGAGAATCCATATTGGTCATCTCAATTATTAAGGCAAACTTAATAATTGGACAATATATTGCACACACAAAAATATTGCATACTAAATTAAGGCAAATCATCACAATAATAAGTCAAAATAATAAATGAAATCAGCATCATTTATTAAACCAACATGCAATTCAAACAATCGATCTCAATGTCAATATACATATATTAACATTGGATAGCATTAACATACAAATAATGCTAAACAATTATCCCCACAATAAATACTACACGAATATAGTATTTAGCCTTGTATCTTTGTCTCCCAATTGGATACACAATAGACCATTATCCAAGGTGTTAGAATCAAATTCATAAGTGGTCACACCAATTTCTCAAGAATTCTACAGATCATATGACCTTAAAGTGGATCTCCCACTTGTCATGATCTCTTTTTGCGATCATGGAGTAATATTGGACTTTTGTGCACTAAATGCACAATTCTATATTACCCATTACGACCACAATCTTCCCTAAATACTCATTTTTTGGAGTCGTGCAAAATTTTCCTTAATAAACACTTTATTCAATGCAATATGGTTTTACCCCATTTGATTATTTGTAATAAATTACAAATAAAATAGGCACATACATACTTGCGCATTACTCAAATAATTGAAATTTCATTCCAATTATCTAAATGAGAACCATATTTGCACTTTCCAAATCAATTATTTTGAAAAAATAATTTTCAAAAAAATTCATTTTTCAAAACTTTTTAAACAATTTTTTTACACCAAACAAATTGGAAAAAATTGTTCTAAAACTCAAAAAATTTTGAAAAATATACCCAAAATTACAAAAAAATCAAAAAATAATGTTTCAAAAAATTTCGGAAACAAGGGACACACGTCACACGCTCACACGTGCCATGTGGTTAACGACCATGAGCAGCAACGAGCCACCACGCGCCGCACGCGCGTCATCCATTCCTTTGGCACGTGTCATCATCACTGATGCACACGTGTCAGTATGGGACACATGTCATCCTGTTATTCAACCACGTGGTTACCAGTCTAGATGGCATCGCCACGTGTTATGACACGTGTCAATGAGGTGGCTGCCACGTGGCAACTACTGCCGCGTGCCACTCAGTGGTGGTATCTGCTGCTGACGTGGAAGTACAGTCAGCATGACACGCGTCGAACCACGTGGCGGACCACCACGTGTCGATTTGTCACTGGGACACGTGTTGTAGAGTCACGTTGACTATGTTAACCGTGTGCCAGGTGTTAATAACTCATTGGACCACACAAGTTGTGTGTCGCTGTCAATGTGACACGTGTCGTTAGATGATTGGTCCACATTTTTGTCAACTTTGACTGAAGCAATGCTGACTGTCAACGAGATACATGTCACGTTTTGAGTGGTAAGTGTGTTTTTTGCTAACCAATAGGAACACGCCACGCATGCCAAGTGGTGCGTTCTGATTGGTCCACATTCAACCAATGAGAATGCGCCACATGGCTTATTAGATCAGATGAAACAAATTCATCTGTAAGCTTCTCACCTAGTATTGTCTGATCGAATTTTCGTCATTTTAACTGCAAGCCCGATGGAATTTCGCTACGAAACTTGGGCAGGTTATATTTTCAAGATCGTTGATCTTAAATCTTTTGTCAGAATTGCAAAATTTCAACTTTCAGATTTTGGATTCGGATAGACTCAAACCAAAAATTGCGTTGGAGACAAAAAGTTGAATGCAATAAAATTACAGTATGCATCCCAGACAGAGACCAACAATATTTTCGAATCAAATTCAAAAAATTCGTGCTGGCTCTGATACCAATGATGGAATCGATACCGTTTTAACTAATAAACAGTATAGTAAATATGTGGTTCTAGTTACCTACCTCGATTCTAGCAGAAGCATAGCAGCAGATAGCAGCTGCAAGACCAGATTTCGATGTTGGTCTCGCGAGCAAACCACGGTCGGATAGTCGACGAGAGTGCTCGATTGTTTAGCAGTCTAGATGTCACGCATATCGAGATCATCGACTGATAATCATGGTGCAAAAAGATGGAGGGAAGGATGATGGAAGGGAGAACCATTTTTCTCTTCCTCCTATTCTCTTTTCTTTTCTTTTTCTTCTCCTCTTTTTTCTTTTTCTTCTTCCATTTTTCCTCTTCTTTTTTTTTCTTTTTCTTCTTCTCCTCCCTCACCCATATATATAGGCAATCAAATGGCCCTAATGGACCCATGGGCCCTGGGTCTTTATGGGTCTAACTCAATTGGTCTTACCAATTAGTCTCGATTTTCGATCTCAGTTCACACCTTCACCGACTGGTTCGGTTCACCCGTCATGAACGGACCGTTTTTTTAACAAAAGTCAAAATTGAATAAAGAAAAAAAGAATTCGAAGACCAAAAAAGAAAATGAAAGAAAGATTTCGAAGCTAACGCCACAAATATGCACGTTGGATTCTTTAATTAATAAGATTTTTAGTTCATCAGGCTCAAGTTCAGCTTTAAAGTGGTGGTCCTAGTTCATTTAATCTTTCAAGCTTCAAGTTCACACACATGTTGTATTGAAAATCTCTTGTGCCCACTACTCACTTATTTTGACAATGAGATGCATACAAGTTTTTCCCGATCTTTTGACATTATAAAAAGCTGTCTTAATTAATTTAGAATTTTTTAATGCACATATATATTCACCGACGATCATAATATTTTATGTCATAAATATTTGATTTGAGATTAATAGAGATATAGGTACCTTGTTTTTATATGATTATTGATGATCGTAAAATCTTTAGTAGTGTTTTTGAAGATATGAAATTCTGTTTTATTCGTGAGCAAATGGAATTATTCATAATTTTGCATGAACACAGGTTCGTTATTAATTAATTCTAAAGGTTAGATTGTCCATCTTCTTTTATATTTTAAGAGTAGGTTTGATAAATAAAAATAATTTTGTACTTATTATTAGAAATGTTGAATATTTTTTTTAGATATTGACATGTGCTTGTTAGAATAGTGGGTACGAAAATAAGATTTTGAGGCGTGTTTTAAGGTTTTAATTGTCCCAATTATATTTGTTGTATGGTTAAAGTAATAAACTTTCATGATACAATAAAGCCTATGATATTAACAATAACAATTTTGATAATCTCCCTTTAAAAACTTTTGCTTTTGGAAAACGAGAACAATAGAGAAGAAGAAAAGAGAAAAAATCGAATAATTATGGCACTAATTACGAATTATATATGAGAGTTGGAAAGTTAATAAAAGCCTTTTCATAAAAGAATGTGTCCCAATTCAATAAAACTGTCTCTCATATAAATCCAAAAATTAAAAAAAATGAAGTATTAAGTGCCATCATTAAACCAATTACATACGTTTATATATATAATTAAATATTTAAGCACATTTGGGAGCCAAATTGCTTTGGGCTCCACTTTTTTTCTTTAATATTCAAATTAATTAAATAAGAGTACAAGAACTCGTTTTACTTTAACAACATGGGACAAGTATTCTTCTCCCTATTAATATTACAAGCTGTACAAAGCAATGCCACGATCTTTCACTGATATTTTTCATCAGTTAAACTGATATTTTTCATCAGTTAAATAATCATTATATTGTTTTTGTTATCCTCCGCCACGACACATCTCCTGATTAGCATGTCAAGCTAGTAGTACGTATATAATATCATGTTAAATTTGTGCCACGTGGCATTCACATGTAGCATGTCATATCAACACAACATTTAAAACTTTTTAGCCGTGTATGAAACGTTATACCACGTACTAATATATTGTATTAAAATCATCGCTAGTATGAGAAATTAAAAATTCGATATTCCAATTAGAAGAGGCAGAACAACAAAAAAAAAATAAAATTTGTCTTTTTTCTTAGCCAATTTGAGA
>CAODLS010956697.1:0-10491 GCA_948243855.1 Flueggea neowawraea | reverse complement strand
ACCAGTGGACTATGATTTGGAGTACTGGCTCGGCGTCCAGGTGAGTGCGATGTCGACTTCAGACACATAGGTTGTGTCTTCTGAAATTATATGTTTTTGATATGTCTGGTATAAATCTGAAATTGATTTAATAACGGTCTGACTATTAATAATTGGTTTAATAATAATTACATATACTATCTGGAAATGAACTCTGTTGCATGACTGTCTGTTATGTGACTGTCTGTTATGTATTTTTGTACGACTGTCTGATAATTAAAATATGGTATTATG
Organism: Flueggea neowawraea; assembly: GCA_948243855.1. NCBI lineage: Eukaryota > Viridiplantae > Streptophyta > Magnoliopsida > Malpighiales > Phyllanthaceae > Flueggea > Flueggea neowawraea. The sequence goes on along the minus strand of CAODLS010956697.1, from coordinate 10,218 downwards.
TTATATAATACATATTATCTGTATCTGTCAATATGTATATATATATATATATATATATATATAATTGATGTATGTACAATTATGTACATACCATCTGTAAATAAATTTTTGCTCTGTTTACCGTCTGTTATATATATATAAATATATATTTATATACTTTGGGATTAGGGACACCTAGCTACGAGGTTGCGTAGCCTTTGGTATACCAATGCTCTAAGAAGGCCCAGTTACCAGGGTAATATGGTAGACGTGCGTCTGGCCAGACCACGTGCTCTGTTTGATCTGATGGGTGGCACAGTCCCCCTTCTGTATCTATCTGTTCTGGTCCCTATCCACCTCTGTTATATACTTTGTATATGTATACTCTGTCTGATATTATACGCCATAGTGGCTATTGTCTGTTTACTATACTTTGTTATGCCTACGGGCCTGTGTCTGTTATTATATGCCATATGGGCTATTATCCGGTACTATATTATACGAGATATAATATATCTATTGAGTCTGTGTTATTGCTCATTCGCCTATAGTATATTGTACTGCTGACTGGCGGGGTATATTTTGTTGGAGCCCGGTACTGAAATGCTCGTGGGTATACCCTCTGATTAGCTTTGTCTGTCCTTAGGGTGCCGAGTACTATTTGGGGCCCTAAGGCTGTCAGCTGTTCGAACCTCTTGAGTTGAGCTCCATGGAGGCTCCTGAGGTTGCTGATTCTCTATTAGAGATCTGATTTGGCCAGCGCAGTATCAATATAATATGGGGGCATGATCAGTGATGATCAGATCTGTATAAATTCTGAATAAGTATATAATAATATATTTAGGTATAATATTCTGCACAGTCTGGATAAAAATGGAATAGTAAAATACGCTGCATGCGTTATCTGCTTCTCTGTCTATTACAGATTCTGTCTGACTGCATATTGTCTGCTCTGGTTGCGAAATGATTTCTGAAACGTTTTTGAATTATATTAGTATGTATACGAGTGTATATACATATACCTGTATATGTTGCATGTGAGTTTTTGAAAGGTTTTCAAAATAGTTTATGTGAGGTCCCAGAGGCATTCTAGAGCGTCATCCTCACTGAGTTTTCTCACCCCATCCCCTTAACATTTTTTCAAGTGATTCAGCTTCCGTGCTCATTGGAGTCTTCGAGTCGTAGTGATAACCCTTTTGATCGGGTTTCTAGTTGACATGTTTGGTTAGGTGCTCCACACCGAGGGTTTGGGTTTTTCCACTATTTGGGTTTTGTCATTTGGTTTTATTTGTATAATTAATTTGAAATAATACATATTTATATTAGTATTATTTTGAATTTATAACATTTTAGTTATGATTTATAAAATCTGAATGTTTGTTAAAATTGTATAATCATTAAAATGAATAATTGGGTAGGATTTCTGAGTACTCTGAGGCTTGTACGGGATGGGCTGGGCTTCCACAGATGGTCCATCTTGTACGCCGGTCACGGTCCGGAAACGGGTCGTGACACGCATACTATCGGTACCATGACGTGAGTGGACACTCCATAAACAATTGTCGAGAACTAAAGAATCGTATCGAGACCTTGGTATGAGAAGGATACTTAAACCAATTTGTTAATGATGAAGCATCGATAGAGGAGCTAAACAGTGAAGCAAGGCAACGAAGGAAGAATGACGCCTGAAAAGGTGATCAACACAGGACCAACTAGGCACTCTGCCACTTAAAAAATTGTTCCAGTTGTTGAGTGTACTTTTGATGGTGATAAGAAGTTGAATCCTTTAAGCTTTGTTATCTTTCTCTTGTGTAACTTGTTATCTTGAATAAACAACATAGCTTATTTATTGCGTAAATAACTTCTTTCGTGAATGAAGAACATGTTGAGGCAAGCCAAGTGCTTAGCCATGCACAACAAAAAGAGACTATAAAAAATCGGGTTCTCGTCATTTATGCATGCAGTAAAGAATAATATGCTGCTAAAGTTGCGTATGTAGAAAGGCTTGGTAAAACTCAAGCCCTAATCAAAAGCATGAGATGAACAACTAAACCGTGAGGAGAAACGTTCGCAAGAAACTGGGCTTTCACGTGACAAATATGCAAAGTGAGTAGAAAACTTGCGGGAAATCGAGCTCTCACTATGAAAACGCGCAATAAAAGGATAGACTGTGATGTGGCAATGAAGTACGAAGCTTGCAAGAAATCGAGCACTCATTGTAGAACACACCTAGTGGAAAATTGAACATCCGCAAGTGTGGGAAGTAAAACCACAAGTGGTATTGTCATAAACACATTTGCTAAAGACGTGTAACAAGTGAAACCCGAAGTGGTATTGTCATGAACTCACGCGACATTTTATTTACTAAAGCATGTGGCAAGTGAAACCAGAAGTGGTATTGTCATGACTGCACGCAGCAATTTGTCTTCTTCGTCCTCAACTTACGAATCAACTACAACTACTAAGACTCCACCAAAATCACTTGCTCGAAAATTCATTCGATCATGTGATTGGGGAGGAACGGTACATACAAATTGTGTAGAAAAATGATTGATTCTAGTAAAAATTCAATCCTTATCGCGATCACCTAGTGGAAAGTCCTTGAACACCCGCATGGTCGAGATGTTGAACCTCACAAGGAGGTGAACTCCACGGGGAGATGGCAAACTCTGTAAGGTAAGGTCGAGATGTTAAACCTCACAAGGAGGTGAACTTCACGAGGTAGGGTTGAGATGTTGAACCTCACAAAGAAGTGAACTCCACGAGGAGATGATGAACTTCACAAGATGGGATGGATGACAAGCTTCACGAGGTAGAGTGGATGTCGTGAACTAAACGATGTGAAGTGGGGATAGTGAACTCTACGAGGTGGAGTCGAGAGGATGAACTTCACTAGGTGGAGTTAAGACGATGAACTTCATGAAGTGGAGTTGAGAAAATGAACTTCACGAGGTGGAGTGGATGATGAACTTCACGGGGTAGAGTGGAGATCACGAACTGCACGAGGGGAAGTTGAGGTGATGAAGTCCACGAAGTGGAGTAGAATCGACGAACTCTGCAAGTCGAGTGGACGAAACACCACAAGTCGGTCTCCACAAGTCAGTGAACTTTGCGAAGTGGAATGATCTTGAACTCCGAATATGATGTTGATATTGGAATGATGATGAGATGGGGTAAAGATGTTGAACTCTGAAGATGATGAACTCCGCTGGAGAAGAGGTGAACTTCACAAGGTTGTGACTCAACGAGTAGTAAACTCTGCGAGTTGGTAGACTCCGCAAGCAGTGGAAATGATGAACTCTGTTGAGAATTAGGTAAACTCCACGAGGCATGGTGAACTCTGCAAGTTAGATTATGACATGTTGTTAGGGACGGAAAAAGTTGAAGAGATTCAAGAAAAGTCTTGCAAAAGAAAAAGACAAAAAAAATTGAAGAGTTAGTTAACAAAAGAAAAAAATTCATTAGTAGGCTGGGTGCAAAAACACTGTCGTTTGGAGGCAGACTACAGGACAAAAGCAAACAGGGTGCTAAAAGCGGTAGTTCAGGCTGTACAAAGGCAGACGGCGTCGTTTTTGCGGTAGAGGCGTGCGATCGTTTGAATAGCGAGCGACAGGTCACGAGGAAGTATCAAACGACGCATCATCTGAACAGAAGGTTTGAGCTGTTGTCGGATTCGGTCAAGCATTATGTCGTTTTTGTTACGCTCTGTCTGGTCGTCCGAGTCAAAATACCGCATGCCGTCTTCGCGGCAGGTATGGTACAGCGATAAAGCATCTCCGAATTAAGGTATGCGACACACCGTTTGGATTGAAACACTCACGTTCGGTTGCAAAGCAGTGTGTTGGCCTCTGTTCGGCAGAGAGGTGTAGCATCGTTTCGGTCTGCCAAAAGCGGTGCGTTTTGGCGGTGGAAAATAATATGCGACGTCGTTCTAAGCATCACCATCTGGTTCTCTCCCTCCATGAACACGCCAAAGCCCACACCAGATCCACCACCGATTGTGACTCAGCCAGCCGCAGTCGTCTCTAGAACGGTCTCCCACCGTTGTCCGGTGAGACCCACCTCGCACCACTGATGAAAGAAAAGAAAAAAAAAAGCATGGGTTAGCATGAAAATACACACAACAGTGAAGACAAGGAGGGAAACAACAAGTAAAAGAAAGAAAAGAAGAGCAAAAGAGACCAAATTCTGTGTGGAAAAACCAAGGTCCAATTGAGGATGGAAGGCAATAGAGAGAGGCCGGCAGCAAGAAGAAGTAGATCGGAGAATGAAAGCAATATATATAATTAGGTTTTCTAAGAGGATTAATTAGGAAGGAGAGCCAAGTTTGGAGTATTCAAAATCAATGAGAGAGGCAAGGAACAAATCCGGAAATTGCAATACAAAAACAAGGAACAGAAAATCGAATCTAAAGCGCTCATTCAGGAACCGGTCTGACTAGGAAAAAACGACAAAAAATTGGAGCCAAAACAAGAAGTCAAAACTAAAAAACAGAGGAAGACAATTAAGAGAAGTGGGCTTCAGGGGAATAGAATAGCCCACCACCTGACAAGTAGAATAAGAAGTCCACCTATCAGATACTTAAAAAAAAAAAAAAAGAATTACAACTTCATAAAAAAATGCTACTTATTAAAAATAACATATCAAGTTTGCAGTATTAAGACTGTCAACTATATTTATCACATATTAAAAATACCATTTATTTGAAAACCCTCGAGAAATTTTCATATTTTTGCCAGAAATTCACTTTTCGCTAAAAATTGACTTTTTTGTGAGAAATTAACTTTTTTCTAAAAAAATATTCTTAATCAAGATTATATTTTTGGGTTCACAACGGTTCATAATAGAGTACATAGTTCATATTTTTAAAAAAAGTGTAAATAATTTTTTTATTTAATTATTTTGTTAAAAAATCAACAAATTTAACAATTTTTTTCACAATAGTTCACACGTGTGGTATTTTTTTTACACAATACATATTTTAAAAAGTTCACAACGGTTCACATGGTTCACATAATTCAAATTTTTTAAAAAGACTAAATGAATTTTTTTAGAAATATTTAACAAATTTTACTTAAAAATATTTTTTAGGGTCGATTTTGAGGTTCACAATGGTGTACAATTTTGAAGTTCACAATGATTCATAATTCAAAATTTTTAAAAAACTGTTAATGAATTTTTTAGAAATATTTAACAGTTTTAAGGTTCACAATGGTGTGCACACCATTGTGAACAAAGAAAAAAAAATAGTCCACAAATTACATATTTCTAAATTTTGAAATTTACACTGGAGTACAATTTTTAAGTTCGCAATAGTTCACACAATCCAAAATTTTTAAAAAAGTCTAAATGATTTTTTTTGAAATATTTACTTAAAAATATTTTTTTAAAGGTCAGTTTTGATGTTCATAATAGTTCACAACAGTGTATATATATTATTGTGAACCATTGTAAACCAAAAAGAAAATAGTTCACAAAATGTAATAATATTTTTGGTTAACAACACCAAATGCGAATCACAAAATTCATGGACTGGTTCTGTAAAATCAATAAATGCATCCCTAGTTGTGCCTCAGCCGCCCTCCACCGCTCCTTTTGTCAGAAGCTCCATCGCCACCTCTCTCCAACCAGGTCGCATCTTCCTCGTCGTCTCTCCAACCGCATCGCAACTTCGCCACCTCTCTCCAGCTAGGACACATCCTCCTCATCATTCTCTAGCCGCAACGCACCGTCAACGATCGACGGCAAGCGATAAACGACCAAAAGAGGCGAGGGTGACAAACGACAAGGAGCAATAAAAAGAGAGATCGACGAAGAGACTACGACAAAAATCAAGAGAGAACTCGAAGAGAAAATGAGAGAGAGACAGATCGATGGAGAGGAGCGGCGGAGGAGAGAACTCGAAGAGAGATCGACAGAGAGAAGCGGCGGAAGACAGAGAAAGGTTGTGGGGTGGAGAGTGGCGAAAGAGAGAGAGGCTTTGGGGTAGCTAGGGTTTGGGGTGTGAGAGAGAGTGAGAGAGAAACTGAAAAAAGAGAAAAAAAAATAAAAATAAAACAAAAAAACTAAAATTTATATAAAAATTAATATAGCATTTTTAAAACCTAGTTTCAAACATGTGATATTTTTACAAAACAAACATAGAAACTGATATTTTTGTAGAATTGAAATATGAGCTGCTTTTTTTAAAAATCGTGGTCCAGAATATGATAGCCTGTATAATTAGCACATAAATTATAGGGAGAATTACAACTTTATAATAAAAAAAATGTCATTTATTAAAAATAACATGTGAAGTTTTCAAGTATTAAGAATGCTACTTCTATTTACCATATATAAAAAGTGTCATTTTTTTTTAAAACCCGTGAAAATTTTCTTTATTTTCGAGAGAAATTGACTTTTTCGTGAGAAATTGAATTTTTTTTAAAAAATATTTTAATGCAAATTGTGTTTTTGGGTTCACAACTGTTCACAATACATATTTTCAAAAAAAGTGTAACTGATTTTTTATTTAATTATTTGGTAAAAAAATCAACAAATTTATCAATTTTTTTGTTCACAATAGTTCACACGTGTATTTTTTTGGTTTACACAATACATATTTTAAAAGGTTCACAACGACTCAAATGGTTCACATAATTCATACTTTCTAAAAAGTATAAATGAAATATTTTAAATATATTTTTTAAAAATTTTAAATGAATTTTATCTTCAAAAAATATTTTTTCCAAGGTTCATTTTGACGTTCACAATGGTTCACAAAATGATGCACATTATATTATATATTATTGTAAACCATTGGTTCATAATGGTTCACATCATTCTTATTTTTTAAAAAGTCTAAATGAAATCTTTTCAATATTTTTTAAAGAAATTTTAAACACATTTTGCCCTCAAAAAATATTTTTTCTTAGGGTCGATTTTGACGTTCACAATGGTTCACAAAATTGTGTATATTATTGCGAACAACTGGAAACAAAAAAAAAAACAAATTCACACTATTTACAAATTTGGTTTATAATAGTTCACATAATTAATATTTTTTAAAAACTCGAATAATTTTTGTAATTATTTTTTATAAATTTTAAATTAATTTTCTCTTCAAAAAATATTTGTTTCCAGGGTCGATTTTGACATTTATAATGGTTCACAAAATGGTGTATATTATATTATATATTATTGTGAACTATTTTAAACTGTTCATAACGGTTCACAATGGTTGACACAATTCAAATTGTTTCAAAAGTGTAAATGAATTGCAAAATAGTGCATACACTTAATGAATTTTTAAATGCACTGTTTTTTGCTTCACAAATAGTTGCACAACGTGAACCATGTAAACCGTTGTCAACAAAAAAAATATTTTTTTTGGTTCACAATGGTGTACAAGTATCATTTTTTTGGTTCACAATGATGTACATTGTGAACCATACAAAAATTATTTTTTCTAAACACAACATAACTACAACTTTAGAATTTTATCGATAATTTTGCAAGGCAATAGACTAACATTGAAAATTTAAAAGTTAAGTGGTTGTTTTTACAAAATCTGGAAACTTCAAGGACAGATTGCACAATTTTTTGTAATCGTCTTCAGTTGCAACTAGGGTTTCAAAAAACCCTAATTGCTTGCCGCCACCTTGCAACCAGTCATCACTAGCCATTGACACCTTACAACAAACGAGAACGACTGAAGAAGACATTTGCTGCTAACGAAGACGTTTTTGTTGCCGACGAAGACGATCAACGCTATTCGGATCGCTCTCCTCAATTAGACATGATTCGAATCTCTCTCATTAGCTCGCACCTCTATGAGTCCACGCCGCAGACAGAGATCGACATAAAACACAAAAGTGTCGGACAAAATTGAGAGTGACAAGAAGAGAGATCGACGGAGAGATAGTGCAACGAAGATCGAGAGAGAACGCGAAGAGAAAAGAAGAGAGAGGATAGTGTGGTGGAGGAGATAGGCGGATATTGAGAGAGGACAGCGCGACGAAGGAAAGAAAGAGGGGGTGGCGCAAAGAAAGAGAAATGATGACACAAAAGAGAAAGAGGGCAGTAGAGGTTGATACTGCTAGGGTTTGAGAGGAGAAGAAAGATAGAGAAACAAGGGAAAGAGAGGAAAGAATAGAGACAAACTGAAGAGAAAAAAAATTAAAAAAGAAAAAGAAAAAAATTAAATTTATATAAAAATTAATGTGATATTTTTAAAATCTAATTTTAAACATGTGACATTTTTAAAAAATAAGCATAAAAATTATTATTTTTGTAGGAATGAAACATAAATTATTATTTTTAAAAATTGTAGGCCAAAATATGACATCACGTGTAATTAGAAAAAAAAAAAAAGAAAAGGCTCAGCAGAATTAAAAGGCCTAACTGGGTCTTAACAACAAACATCAACAAGGACTTGAGCAATTACAAAATTAACAAATTGCCCCCTAACAATCAAGATGATTCCAAAAAGATCCCAACTCGGAATATTTGCTATAAACACACCTCTCATCTGCAAGACAAAATTTATTATACTCTTATTTTCGGAAATCCGAAAAAAGAGTCGAAGGTAATTGATGAGTCATGAGTAAAAAATCTTATTTAACACATTTAAGATTGTAATGGAAACATTACAATTATAAATGTTACAAGGTATTAATATCTCTTCATCAATTCCCCCACTATAAATAATCGTCAGGAGCAACATAGTGGGCTAAGTTCTACTAGCTAAACACACTTACACTTTGTCAAAATCTTTACTGACTTGAGTATCAGAGATTCTCCTGTAGAGTAATTCGATCTCATCGTATTTTGTATTTTCAGGTTACGAGATGACGTTTACAATTCTCAAATATTTTAATTTTCTTATTATTGTTGTTCTTTTCATGAGGCAATAACAACTGAAAAATATTAAACCACTTTAGTTTGGATATTCCTGCAATTTTATTTTCCTTCTAAAACATTGTAAATAATATATTAAGACTCGTGTTATCATATTAAAAATTCTCACACATATACTCATGATTTGTGTGGAGTAATGTTATCCTTTAAGTTTGTCAGTACGATAGGGAGAATGGCCTTTCTTTTTTTGCCCTTAACAAACACCAAATGATATTCCTTTCATAACGAAACGCATATCCAAGTTGTCACACCATAATAAAGTTTCAAAGTTCAGTGGTAAGATCGGAAATACGAGAAAAGTTCAGTGACCATTGGTGCTATTCTCACTGATAGTTCTATGAAATCCCTAGAAACGAAAATCGAGTTGAACCTCTGATCAAGCATCACCGTAAAAGGCGACTCTTTCTTCTCAACAAAACATGCCGTCTCTCAACGTGAGGTCGCTCTCTACTTTCACACCTTCTCACCTTCACTACACTCTCACCAGACCCTTCCTTTTTTCTCCTCTCTCTTCTTGCTCTTCACTCTCTAAAGCCCCAAACCCTCTCCTTCTGGATTATCTGACAAAAACATTGAATTTTCCTGCAACCGGAGCCCTTACCATTGCCAGTATTACTCGTTACTCTAATCTCAAGTCCCTTGAAAAGTCTCAAGCAGTGGTTCAATACTTCCAAAACCTTGGGTTCTCGTTATTCAGTCTTTGGTTTGTTTGAGTCCCCCAATCCTGTTCCTTGATATCGATAAGATTCTTAAACCCAAGATTGAGTTTTTTCAACAACTGGGTCTTGCTGATTCTCATCTGGGTGAGTTTTTTTTCCAAAACTTCTACGATTCTGACACTTAATTTAGAAAAAAAAATTGATTCCTTCCGTTGAACTGCTGAACAAGATTCTGGTGAATGATAAGAATAAGAAGGATTTGTTGAAGGTTTTGAGTTGGAACTTTCGGCTTGTTTCTGCTGGTATGGATTCAAAATTGTTGCCTAATATAAGGCTTTTAGAGAGCTGTGGTATCAATGGGGATCAGCTAGCTATGTTGTTGAGGAGATCTCCTAGGCTTTTACTTGGAAAGAAGCTGCTCTTAGGAATATTGTTGCCAAGGTTTCCGATTTGGGATTGATATGCATTCGAGGATGTTTGTTAATGCTTTCTGTGCTGTTAGTGGCTCTAGTGATGACACATTTAAGAGGAAAGTTCAAATTTTGGAGAGATTTGGTTTCTCTAAGGATGAGTACATGTTAATGGCTAGAAAGGCGCCAAATTTGCTTAAAAAATCAACAAAGTCGTCAATCATTAGACTTGATTTCTATTTGAACACAGTTAAGTTTAAAAAAGAGGTTAA
>CAODLS010956493.1:0-20341 GCA_948243855.1 Flueggea neowawraea | reverse complement strand
TTCTCTATGTCTCCACATCTACGTCTCCACCAAACCATCGCGGTGTCGACTAGATAGCAAGCCGCGGTGTCAATCTTCTGCTGCTCATCGCGGATGCCCACAATCTTGAAGTGTTGCTCCACACTCCAAAGGAAGTTGTCTATCTCCTTCGCTCTCCTTGACCCACCAAACGTCTTTGGCTTAGGAACGTCCACTCTATAAGGCACTAGACTCGGGAGAGTGGCCGTGCCACCTCCTCCTTGAGCTACCACGCTCTTCACCAAGAGTAGCTCATCAAGAGCCTTCCTCAACTCACACTTAAGAGTCTCGTTCTCTTTCCTTAAGGCAACATTCTCAGTCTTCAAGTTACTCATTTCGGCAGCAAGTGTAGCAACACCCCCTCTAGCATGGCTAACTTGGCAATAAGAGAACTCTCCATGGTCTTCACCTCTTTGGAAGCGTTAGAGGCAACGACATTGATGACACCATTGAAGTCCTCGCGGAGTTGAGTTTGCTCATCCTTCAACTTCTCTAACTTCAAGTCCATATCATCGATCCTCTCTCGATCTTCCCCTACGGTGATCTCCACCCTTGAGAGTCTAGCAACCACCTCGCTCTCGACCTCCCTTGCCTCATGCGTTGCATCACCACTTGAAGCCATTGAAGCAACTTGCTCATAAACCGAAATAGGCTCTGATACCAACTGTAACGGGCTTGGACTTTCACCAACGCTCGTTCGGCACTTAATCGCGCACTCGCTCTCAAGTCAGCCTCACACACACTCGAATCACACTTGATCAAGAACTAAAGAGAGGAAAAGAGAGAATGCACACAAGAGAACTCTTAGGCAATGAATGCTCTATTCACTCAAACTTTTGGATGATTACAAATGAGAGCCCCCAAGGGGTATTTATACACATCTCCCTCCTACAAAGAATGTCTAGAATCTTCCACACTATTCTAAGATATGTATAAGTTCTACTAGTCTCCATACTTCTCTAGAATGTTCTACTCAACTCTAGAGAAATTGGGAAGAATTGGGCAACCTCCTCCATGTCTTTGATGTTCAAGCCTTGGCCCGTGTCAATATGCTCCCATCAACTCAAACTCATTCATTAGTCGCCTCTATTTTTTAATACGGGAAAACGTAAAAGTCTTAATTAGTTTTAGAACCTTCTTTCTAGTCTCAATACTATGCCGTGTTCAATCATAAAATATTCAATGTTGCAGCTTGGAAATTTCACCGTGCGGTATTAATTTTTTTTTGTCAATGTGTTATTAATAAAGTTCATTTTAGGCATATTTTATGGTGCATTTTATGTGTATTTTTGTATTATAAATTATTAGTATTTGCGTGTTTTTATGTTTTTATATTTTTTTGGTGTTTTAGGTGGGATCTTGGTGAAATATGAGGATTCGAAGACGTTTCTGGACATTTCAAGCGAAACTGCATTTCTGCGTGACCATGCAATTGTTGACGCGCGTTGATCAAGTTTGATCACATGCATTGGGCCGCATGCTACACTGTTGGGCCACGTTTTTAGGGCCTTGTGGACACGTTAAAGGACTGCTAAGTCAGATTTGCTGTTGGATCAAAACAATACTTATTAATATTTTTATTAGCCATTTTTTAGCGGATTCTAAGTTTTCTTATTTTGGACACATATATATATCTTGTAACCTAGTATTTGCGGCTCTCTCTCCACTTTTTATCCTCATTCACACATATTGGAGGCAACCGTCATTCTCTCTCTAATTTTTTTGTGTTTTTCCTCTAAGCATGTGTAACTAATTCTCCTATTAGTTAAAGTATTTTGAAGTTCAATCTATTGATATTGTAAGACTCTTGTTTTAAATTTTATTAATCAATTCAAATATTTATTCAGTTTCTATTCTTGAGTTCTCTTATTATTATTTTGATTGGTTGATTGACAAATGCACATTGATTGAGATAATATATTGTTATTCAAGGTTAATAGTGTGTTACATTAATCTTGATATAGATAACAAATAACGTGAATTTTGTTAGACCATGGGTGATCAACATTACGTTCTTTTTATGTTTTGATGATGTACAAAATATTTGAGTTAGAATGAAATACATTGGAAAATTCGGAACTGCAAATCAAACCACTGGAAATGTCACAACGTACGTCACAATAAAGAGCAACGTACATGACAAATGCACAAAGTAAACCTTCTTTTTAATGAAAATGATACATCTTTTTAGAGCTGAAATATGACGAGAACAAAATTAAGCATATATACGTACCATTGCAACGACTAACAGGTGGAGGCTACACATTACAAACTCCAGGGAGCTGTAAAGCCAGGGTTTGATTAATGGAAACACCCCAATGATGAGGCACCGCCATTAAGCAATGCACAAAGACACTGAGGCTGCGTTTGAGCAACTGTGGCAAGCTGTGAGCAGCACCAAGATGATGGAGTCGAGGAATTTCCTGTAACATAGTTAAGGCATAGAGCTAAGCCCACCAGAGTCCTGGTTCACCCTGCTTGAGCTGTCACTGGATACCCAAAAATCATCATCATAATAAAGACTAGGCGCAACTCAATAACTTTTTGAGTCGTTTAGATTGTATCAGTCTAGTTTTCGTATCTTGTGATGAATTATTGTTGTTGTTACCTCCAAATTCGAGCAACAATAATAAAGAATACTCAAACACTTGAAAATCATTAACGTGATATTGAAATCTGAAAACACGTGACACGATGAGGAAGCTCCGACACTCAACTCAGTAGAAAATCTGATAAAATATCAGTGCATTTAGCAAGTAGCATGTACTTCAGCTAATTGCCTATGGTTTCTTACTTATAGAGTGAAAGATTGGTAAAATAATATTTGTAACTTTCCTCATCAGTGATAATTGTAACGTTTCTGTTACAATTTCATCATTAAATACATATAATAGACATTCTGCTTATGCCATATCAATTATAATAAGTGAACAGCATTTATAGTTGAAGCCTTTTTTTGGGGATTTATGAACACTTTCAATTGAAGCTAGCCAAGGTATAGCGAAGGAGAATCCAGCAATTGTTTACGAATGGCCAACTTTTACAAAATTGGGTCATTCTGGTGGATGGATATGTTACATTGAGAAACTCAGCTACTGCTAATTAATTATATCCAACTTATGAAGGCAAACAAAGTACCAGTTGTAACTACATGGTTATAAAGCTAATTAATCATCTCCAAATTTTTAATGTATCTAGTTGAATATAAAAATGCCAGAAGTTGGACGTAACAGGGTTTCCAAAAAGATATCAACTGGACATATATTTTATGGGACGTCTTTCTGTTGCTTCTTTGTAGTTCAGAGACTGCGCAACGATCACCAATCCACCACTGCTTTCTGATTCTATGTTGTATATAATATGTGTAAAATCGAGCAAGTCAATACATTTTTTTAAAATTAAAAATAGGATCGAATAAAATGATATAAGCACTGATATATCAACTACTGTGCAGAAGGTAATCTAGGATACCCTGCTCGCAAATAATATGTTACGAATGAAGATTCATACTTGTTCAAGGTTGAATGAGATTTATTCCCGAACCCAAAAAAACACAAATAGATGCATATGTGGAGGACCTACCACAGTATCTTAAAACGACCATTCATTCCCCAAGTTCAGCCGCACGTTGAGAAATCATTTTCCTCCCGCACAAGACTGATCGTCTGTTCTTTTGTACAAAATAAATGTGCACATTCGGTTATTTTACCTGCTGCTAATTAATAATGACAAATCATATACCATTTATGAATTCGGAAGAAATAATAGTTTAATGTTTTTGTGTATATCCTACACATACATTAAACTAATTAATATTTGATATGCAAATTAATAGACAATATGTTCAAATGGAAAAATAACTAATTAAGAACCTACTAATATACATATCAATTATTAATTAATTCTGAAGTACTGGCTAAACTCAACACTACTATTGGAAACAATGCTTTTTTCTCTGTTGAAATCTAAGCAGTGCAACCTTCAATCCCAGTGTCTTTCAGGTATCTATTCCCTCTTTCTTTCTCGACGTAATTTTCTTTTCTCACTCTTTCACTTTGTTTTTTTAGAGGAATGCTAATAATATTCTCCTACAACACTTTGTTTCTCATTACTTTCTTTTTTATTTCTTTTTCATCAATTTTTACTTTTTTTTCTAGTCCTCTCTCACTTAATAAATGATTTATTTTTTCTCTCCTTTTCTTTTCTCTATCCACATTTCACTCTCCCCTCTCTTCTTGTTCTACCCCTTTTTTCTCAATTTGCCAAAATTAATAGAATATGCACAACAATTTTTTTTTTGCAGCATAATATACTACTCAAATAAAAAATACAACACAATCACAATTTTTCTATGTCCAAATTTTGAGCCTACTACAAAATATAAATCTAATATTTTTTTAACAAAAAATTTGATGAAAACCAAAAAAATACATCTTCATCTGTTAAAAAAGTACAAAAACCATACAAATTAGAAACAAATTTAAAATTATGCATCTGTTTTATTATATGAAATTAATGTAATTTTAGTAATAATAATATGATAATTCAACATGCCCATAAGTTGCAAGAATAAGCCCATCAATATCATTGCCAAACAAACATTAAATTTAAGTTTTTTCAATTTTCTAAAAAAAAAATTGATATTGTTGGACCTTTATTATTATTACAAAAATTACACGGATGTCATATAATAAAACATATGCATAATTTAAATTAATTTCTAATTTGTTTAGTTTTTGTAATTTTTAATAGTTGATGATGTATTTTTTTAGTTTTCATCTGATTTTTTATTAAAAGTGTTGTTGCCCTGAGCAACAATTAAGTTGAACAGTTTTAGAGTCTTCATGCGTATCCTGCAAAACAATGAAAATCAGATATTGAGGGTTGTGCCCCGATGTCACTCCGACGCTCAAGTTAGTGAAGTATTTGAGAGAGAGATTTGACAGAGTGCTGGCAAGTAGTAGTAGTAGGTAAATGAAGCTTACCTTTTTTTCTGAGATAGATGGGGCTAGTTATATATGACATAAGATAGTTTGCTGTGATTTTAAGGGAGATTTTTACGTGTTTTTGACTTATTAGGAGATGGTAACCTCATCTTATCCCTTATTCTTTCATTTGAACAAGTCTTGATGATGAGAACGTATATATTTTTCTTTCTATTGAAGTCACGGATAAACATGTTTGCAGGATTCTTCTAGGATGTGGGCTTGCATGGACTTTCGGTGTATTGGGTCTCAATGACCTGGTCGCGCTTGAGTGGATCTCGACTAATGACACATCAAAAAGAATGTTAGATTTATAATTTGCAATAATTTTAAAATTTCGACGTACAAAAATTGTAATTGTGTTGTATATTTTATTTGAGTAGTATATTATGATGTAGAAATTGTGTTGTTTTTTTTTGTTGTGCATATTATATTAATTTTGGTAAATTGAGAAAAAAGGAAAGAACAAGAATAGAGAGGAGAGAGAAACAAAGAGCGAGAATGAGAGAAAATAAATTATTTGTTAAATGAGAGAAGAGCAGAGAAAAAATAAAAATTTATGAAAGAGGAAAAAAAGTAATTAATGAAAAATAGAGTATTTTACAAGGGTGTTGTAGGAGATTACTCTAGACATCCCTCTTATTTTTGTTTCACAATTTTGATGTCTCCAATTTTCATTTCCCGAAAATTTTGGATGCCCATCATTCCAATTGCTGAATTTGAGTTGGGTTTTCAATTCTAAGTGAGCCAAGTTAGCTTGCTTCTTTTCTATTTTTGTTTCTTCTGATATGTTCCATAGTTTTTGATTTCGAATGATTCGGTCGCTGCTGAATTGAATAGAGACGATCCGACGATCCCATTTTCCGTTTTCCCTAATGTGCCGAATGTTTGTGTATGAGTGGGGAATTTTGGTATAAAGTCGAGAGCTTTGATGACAATCTGTATGTTTTTGGCACCTCCTATATCATCAACACTGAGGACTTTGCCCTTTCTTCACTCCAGTTTAGGATTCTTTGATATTAGGTCTCTACGGCGTGAGTTTAGTTTTAGCGCCTAGGTCTTTTGTGTTTTAAAGATGGTCTTTGAGCCTTTGCTTCCTCTAGAGACAACTTTAGTTAGTTTCCATGGTCGGTGGACAATTTTTTTAAAAAATAAAGACAAACAGAACTCCTGTTCTTGAGAGATTAGCTGAATATGTTTGTGGGGATTTAGATGGCTGGCTAGCTATGCTGTAGAATTGAGATTGAAAATCTGAACCATGCGACGCAGTTGCTGCTTGGGTGTCTGATATTTGAAAATCAAGAAAATGTTTGCTTTATCAAAATGTTTGCTTGGGTAATGACCTGTTTATTTTTTTGAGCTATTTCTTGTTTTTCTTTTCATTTTCTTTCCAAGTCTTTATCTTTCCCCTTATCCTTTATGTCGTGGTTTGATGTTGCGTTAGGAAAACTGTTTGTTACTCTTAACTTTATTTTGTGGTCTTCTATTTCCTTGAGTACTTGATTCTTTATCATTTCCAGGAAGGATGTTCGTGACTTTCATCATGTTAATGCTTATAAATGGGAAAAATACTTCTTTAATTTATAGTTTTTGCCTAATGATGTTATTTTGCAAGAAGTTTTTTAATTCCCATGTTTGGCTAACCCCTTAGCGAGTGCATTCTTTTTCATGGAATCGTTTATACTCATTTCCGACAGTTGCAAGCTTTTTGTGTATAACCATTAATCTTTCCTTGAAAGTTCTAACCCCATTAAGCTATGAACTTCAGACCTCTTGAAGGGAATTCGTGCTCTAACCATTACTCTATCCTTGAAGTTCCTTTCTCAAGTGCTATATAGAAGACAAGTACTGAAATTTTAATTTTTATCATTACATCTTGATAACTAAATTTATTTTGACTTCTGGAATTACATTTGATACATATGTAATCATGCTCGTTCTTATTGTTGCTTCAGATAGAAGAACATCAAGTTAGCAGTACGGCGTCAAATCAAGATTCATGTGAACGGATGAAACAGTGTTTAGTATGTGCGAACTGATTGAAGGTCTTTCTGATTCTGTTGCCATAAGGTGCATTGCACGGGTTCCTTTTTACCGCCATCCTAATTTTTTGTTCCTTCATATCCATAACCGATTGCACACCCCTGCGTAAGCCTTTCTCTCCAACTAGAAAATTCATAGTCTCGCAGTATGAATCCTCGATTCAGCGGAGAGATATTGAAGTAAGTTTCTTTTTTCTTTTTAAAAATCTTAATTGGAATTTATTTCATAGGATATTTTCTTTTTCATAGGTATAGTGTTGTGGTTGTGCTTGTCGCAGGCATTTGGAGAAGCAGAATGAGTTGTTGAAGAATGCCTACGATTCAATGTCTCAGGAATTGCACAAACTGCAAGTACGGTTCTTTATTTATTTATTTATTGGTTTTATGCTACAATTGAATTGAGTAACTAGACAACACAATACTTGCATTATAATCTATGCTGCTGTGTATTGAAAGGGTTAGTCTATCTATTAAGTTTGGCCTAGTCACTGGCTGGAAGGTAATGGATTTTGACTGGGAATGCTTATTTTATTGTGTGATTTGTAGGTAGAAGAAGAAATGCTGATGCTCACTCAAATTTTACGAGCTCATGTCTGCTCAGGGTTTAACGAAAAGGGTATGTTTACTTCCGGTGATGTTATTTGTTATCTGATTCTGAAGTTGACATGTCATGATAAATTTGTTCTGGGCTCTGTTTTTCATTGGAACTCTATAGTGCTATCATCTGTTGAATGAGAAGTTGGAACAGTTGACGTTTAACTCCACCTTAGTAATTCCTGTTTTTGTTTTTTTAATTACATTTAGGATCTCCATCAGCTAGTTCTTAATTAACTACTCCATTTGCGCAAATAAAGGAATAGAGTGCACAAACTGGTGAAAGTTTAAAGTACATAAGTATTAAACAAAAAGAGTTGTTTTGTATCAGTTCTTAGTTTAGTTTTTTAAAATAATGACTTTCTTGTAGTCATAGCCCTATTTTCATGGCATTGCTTTTACAGAGCTAAGTTGATTTGAGCTGCAATTTTCTGTATTTTGAGGCAAGTGCTTTTTTTTTGTTTCCATCTTAACTTTTTGGACTTGTTATTTCATTATTTTTTGCAGAACGAAGGCAACAGCAACTATCTGGATCGTGTTGAAATTGGACAGAGCACAGCGTTACTTACAGACAGTACTAATGCTGTTAATGACGATGAAATTGGAAACTCTACTGCATTAATATCTGCTGATAGTGGAATTGAACATCATAAGAATGACTCAATGAGGAACAGTGGGGATACATAACAATGAGGAATAGTGAGGATGTCGTGTTTGTTTTAACTCTTTCCCGACTACTTAAGTTCTTCCATTTGAGCTTTTCCAAGGACCTCTTGTATTTAGCAGTATAGCAACAATTTTTTGTATAATTGAAACAAGTGAGATGACAGTTGTATTGAGAGCAGTTTTCTATGTGGCCTCTTTTCCTATCATACAAAATTTTATTCAGATTGTGTGTAGCTTGACAAGTGCATAATAAATGGATGCATTTATTAATTATCGGTCATGCAGAGTTTACCTTTGGTTTGATTCTCAGTTCAAATTCATCCATGATTTGGTGTTATCTGTTAAAATGATATCATGATACTGTTTCGGAATGGGAGTGGGCGAAAATGCTACATACTAGAGTTTCAATTTCCCGGGAGGGAGTTATCCCAGGAACTTGCAAAGAAGGCAGAAGCGGATGCAATTCTCTTATGGGTTATCAATACGCAGCAATCTCTCACGCACAGAATCAAACAAATCAAAACCCAAAAAATCTAAATCCTTACACTTAATAAAAAAGGAGATGAAACAAAAACAAAGGCTCAATACGATGTAGGCAAAACCTTCAGCGTGAAATAGCTTTAGGACGGAAATTCTCATTATGGGTTGAATGAAATTCATTTCCAAAACAACGAAAACGGAAAAAAAAAGGGTAAGGTCTATATTTGGAGGACATAATACAATAGCCTGAAAACGACCATTCATTCCCCAAGTTCAGTCGCACATTAAGAAATCGTTTTCCTTTCGTAGACAACTGATCGTCTATACAGGCTTATTGGATTCAACCTTGATTGTTCATTTTCTTTTATGGCTCATTTAAGCTGGTTTTAGTTTAGAGATAAGCTGGCTCAAGAAAGGGCAATCAAACATGTTTGTTTCCTCAATGAAATAATAATTAATACTATTGTATGACTACTAGAAATTTGATAATGAAAATCCAACAAATGTGAAATTGGTACTCTCGGACAAGAATCATCCATAACAATCTAATACAAAAGCAGTACAAAATCAATAATCATAATCAGAGCTGTGACAGCAACTTCCAGCATCAGAATTTGGTTACAGCAATGAAGACCGCAAAGAGGAAGAAATGAAGGGGTGCTTTGACAAGACTTGCATCAGATGCTCCTGTGGTTGATGGCACTGTTTTAGACCCACCATCACCGCCGCCTGAAGCTGAAGGAATGGTTGATGCCGACGGAGTAATGGCGCCTTCTGGTGTTTCATTGGATTGCTCTCCTGGAGAACTGGCAGGTGAACTCACTGGTGGAACCACGGAACTAGTAGGCGATGTGGCAGCTGTTCAGCCACAAGCATTGAATTACCTCAAGTTTTTAAACTTGAATTTGTTCATGGTAAGTAACAACAAAAAAGAAATTAATTTACCTTTGCACTGGCTAATTGGAGGAGTTTGGACTTTACAAGCACCAGGGAGAGACAGAGCAAGAGTCTGGTTGATAGTAATACCCAATGAGGGAAGACCACCACTACTGAGAACTGAACAAAGGCATTGGGGTGATGCTTGTACCACACTTCCAAGCTGCGAGCAGCATGAAGATGAGGGAGTGCTCGAATTTCCACTAATATAGTTGAGACATGGTGCCAGGCTAGTGAGGGCAGTAGTGCATCCTGTCTGAGCCATGGCTCCACCACACAGCATGCCCACCAGGACCAGGACTAGTCCCATACCAAAACCCCTGGAAGCCATTTTTCACTGCTTGAAGCTGGAATTGTCAAATGTTTGTTTGGAATCGGAGTGTTGGAGGTTGAGTGGAAGGCTAGAGAAGAATTGGGATTTTTATAGGTAAAACCTTGTGGACGAAGGCAAGGGTATTGGTGCATTTGGATTACCTACTTTAACTAAACTAATCATTGTGGCTTTTGGAAATACATTTTATTGGATATCAGGATTGCAAGGTGTCAGATTTACTGCTGATACTACTCCTGATGTTAGCACTTAGACACCACCTGCTACAAGCAATCCAATTATTTATGTGTTCATTATTCATGTCATGCAATCTACTATACCTAATTTGGACTCCTCTGTTTTTTCTATCTTGGAAATTAGTTATGGTAGTTGAACTCCAAAATCCATTTCAAGCTAACGCTTATCTCCCTCCAATTTTTGGAACCTTCTCATCTATAAAATGGATTCATATCTCTTTTAACGCCCACGTACTCAGTGTCCATTTGTAGGTTCTGCAACCATGGAAGGGCTCAAAGTTTCCAAATTATTTTCAGTTTTATACAGTGCCTTTTTTGTTCTAATATCATTAGTAAATGGACAAATAAGTACGCCATGCACAAGCTCAATGATAAGCACCTTCACAGCATGCTTAAACTTCGTAACTGGGAGTACTAATAATGGGTCGTCACCAACTTCCACCTGTTGCAATGCTCTGAAATCACTGATGAGTGATAGTATGGATTGTACTTGTCTATTAATAACAGCCGGTGTCCCAGTTCCGCTTCCCATTAACCGTACACTCGCCATCTCTCTTCCACGAGCTTGCAAGATGGCAGGCGTGCCCGTCCGGTGCAAAGGTCCTACTTTCTCATTCTAATTACTACTATCTTTGAACTCTCTTCACTGCTAGCTAATTGACCTCTGTTGAATTGTATATTTCAGCTTCTGGATCACCGCTGCCAGCTCCAGGTACCACACACAGCCCAATTAAATTGCTTGCACAATTTGATAAACAAATACATTCTTTTGGTGTCTCAAAATCTTTCTATCTGTCAACAGTGTTAACAGTAGAATGCTTTTGGCAGGGCCAGTGTTGCTAGGACCGACTCTTCCAGCTCCAGCTGCAGCCCCTTTGAGTCCACGTGGTATTTTTTTCTGCTCTCAAAAGCTCCTCAACAGTAAAAAAATTTTCTTCAGTATTTTTTTTGGTCAGTAATGGTTAAATTTTATTGCCAAAAAAATATGGTCAGTATTTTTTTCTGCAGCCTCCCTTTAACCCCCCCCAAAAAAAAACACTCGTTCCGAAAGCTTCCCTACCGAGCTCAAACTTCACCTTGTGGGTTGAGAGATCAGGAAAATCTGGTACTGAAGCAAACCTGTCCCCAACACTCAAAGAACCTCTTCAGTATTTCAACAATGTAGTTGATTGAGCAAACAAAAATATGAATCCTGATGTTGAGAATTTGGTTTTGGCAGCTTCCAAAGCAGTAGCAGTAGCTCCAGCACCAGAGATTGGCACCACCGAACCTCTAACACCAGCACTCGCACCAGCGCCTCCAACAACCGCAGGAATTCGACCCCTCCTAACTCCCTCACCGTCGATTGCATCTAACAATTGCTCACCTACTTCGGCGCTGGTGTTTGTGGCGGTCATGATTTTCGAAATCGTGATGAGTTGATTTGGCTGTAGCAATTCATATCAATGTTGCTCTATTACAAAAAGAAAATGTGATTTTGTTTCATGGATTATTAATTCTGATCTGATTCATATTTCATACACAGAAAAATGGCATCATCGATCTATTGTTGCAAACGACTTGGACAATTAATTGAGTAGCTACTAATTTTAATTACACCAATTAACTAAGATTAACATCTCTCCATATGGTGACTCCATATTATAGCTGGGCTAACCTCAGCCGTCACGAGGCTGAATCAATGGTTCTCATTAAGGATTGCTACCACCAATATTTTCGTTTTGATATAAATTTCTAACCAATAAAATTATATATGAGAACAAAAAATGGGAATTATCGGCAAAGAACTATCCCATAAATATAGTCATCTCTGACATCAATGATGAAGTGGAATGAATATTAACCACAGGTTTAGCAAAAAACGTGGTTAGATCAGAACCCAAAAATTACCAAGGCGCGCCCCTATAAATGTGGCAATGCCATTTCACTCCTCTACCCACAATCAAGCCACCAACAAAGTCTGAGGAAAAATTCCGATCAAACTTTTAAAAAAATGGGGAAGAAGGTAGTTGCAATGTTCGTGATGTGCATGGTTGTTGTTGCAGCAATGCACAAGCCAAGGCGAACGACGCAAAGTTCAACGAATGCTTTAATAACTGCAAGAACGAATGCAAGGAGGGCGGAGGCAGCAATTATGATTGTGACATGAAGTGTAATGATGATTGTCAAGCTAAGCAGGATGCAGGTTGGTGACATTTTTCTTATATACATTATGAATTAAATCCACCATTTTTTTGGTTTTTTTTTTGAATTGTTATTTTGATTCATCTTTTGCAGAGGCCCTGGGTATTAAGCTGGGTGATTAGCAAACACCAGCATATTCCATCAGATGATCAGGAACACTAAAATATTGCATTCAATAAGGAACTGGAAGTGTTCTGTTTTCTACTTTTCAGTTTCACTAATGTATTAATCGAAAAAAAAAACAATAAAAGCAATGTTTTCTTTTTTTCTTTTTAAGAAGCATAATGCTCTTAAGGGTTTTAAGAATTTTGTGATTTTAGAAATACGACATATGTACAACTGAACTGACCGATTTTCTTGATCTGAAATGGTCCAAACTTAACAGGTTTCGGTCTCAATTTACATTCTATATAAAATGTATCTAATTATTTGGAAGTTTAATTGTTGTATTGGTGCATTTCAATGGATTATAAATTAACCGATCCAATTCTCAATTATTTTATATTAAAGTGGTAAATTAAATCATATATGCGATAAGAATGACCAAAAGAAAAAGAGGTTGCAGAACAAATTCCGTTTTATTTTGCCTTATTTCTCAAATCCCACGGCCGATGAAATTAGTGGAAACAGGACAGCGCATAATAGTCCTCAGAATTTGTCTATTACGCGGCGACAGAAGTTGCGGCCTTTAAGGGCATGACTTGACACGTTCTAAGGACACTCGTCTTCTTACATCGCATGCATGCTAATTCTTTTCTTCCTCTCTTCTTTATTCTCTCCTCTCTGCGTCTTTCTTCTCATTATCATTTAGCTGCCCAAAATGAAGCTTTGTTTCCCTGTTTTAATCCTTTTTTCTCTTTTGCTCCTCTGCGCTGCTACTGTGACTCTTGGCTCAAAGAAGCCTGAGCACCTCTGCAAGCACCGTTGTAAAGATGATGAGCGTTTAACTGAACATGAGAAGGTAGAATGCATCGAAGAATGCGAACGCCACTACAAGGACACGAAGAAGCAAGAGCATTGGAAAGAGGAGGACGTTAAAGGTAAAGGAGAAGAGCAGGAAGAGGAGATAAATCCTTATGTGTTGATCAAGAGGAGGATTTTGAGCCCTGACACAAGACTGATCTTGGGTCATTTCCACCTTCCAAGATTCACCGACAAATCTAAGCTTCTTAATCAGTGGAGTCGGCGAGTTTCGTTTATGGTTCGATGAAAAGTGAAGACTATGACGTCTGGGGGCTATTGCTGTTAAAATGCAAGAAGTCTGTTAGTAACTTGAGTGAATTAACGTCCTTGTGCATTATGGGTATCCATCAATAAAGTTTTCACTTCCAATCAATTCAAATATATATTTTTTCTTGTTTAATAGAAGGTAAACAAAAAGATAGTTTGAAATCTCCATCATTAACTAATTAACCATCCTTTATTTTGGAATTAAAAAAAAGCCATCCCTAAAGAAGATAATGATCTATCTTTGTTATGGCATGCCCATTTTGAAACGAGTAGTCGTCTAGGACCTGTCGTTCTCCATGTTAACATGTAAAATTAGCCTGATCTGACACATATCGACAGATTAATCAATATTTATTAAATAAAATTCAAATATTTTAAAAATAATTAAAAAAAATACTCGTGATTGCAGAGAAAATCCGAAAGCT
Organism: Flueggea neowawraea; assembly: GCA_948243855.1. Lineage (NCBI taxonomy): Eukaryota > Viridiplantae > Streptophyta > Magnoliopsida > Malpighiales > Phyllanthaceae > Flueggea > Flueggea neowawraea. The sequence continues at coordinate 6,214 of CAODLS010956493.1, read as the reverse complement.
ATCAAATTTGTGGATACGGCACAGCAACATGTTATAGTCCCTTTGCACTTCTCTTTGCTATTATTTTTGCTGTGGGCATGACTTGACACGTTACAAGGACACTCGTCTTCTTGCATGCTACTCTGTTTTCTTTTCCCCCTTTCCTCTCTTCATCTCCATTCTCACTATAAAACGATACTCCTTCCCACCCGCACTTGGCCAGAAGGATCCACATTGAATTGTCCAAAAATGAAGGTTGATTTGTGTGTTCTCCTCGTCTTTGCTCTGTTGCTTCTGTGTGCTGCTTTTGTATCTCTTGCCATAGAGGTGATACAAAACAAAGGAAAAAAATCTTTTTTGGTCGACTCACCTTGTTTATTGTTCATAATGGCCTTTAATAGGCAACAATACAACTGCATTACGAAAAAAATGCCGATAGTGGAGCTTAACTCCTAAAGACTAGGAAAATACAACTGAAAGACAAAGTCAATCTAACTAGATGACAGCTGAAAATAACTTGTTCACAGGTGTCCTTTCTAACACCCTCCCGTAAATTAATGTCTCCTGAAACATTAGTTTAGCAAAGCTTGACTCCAAAGCACCTTCCCTTGCACAAAATTTTCCATACTGCATACGCCAAGCAAGTTTCTGAGCTTTTGAAATGCAACAAATTTGAGGGGTTTTGTAAACAAGTCAGCAAGTTGATCTTCACTTCTACAGTAGATGAGTTCAACTATTCCTTCTTTTGTGAGATCACGCAAGAAGTGATATTTGACATTAATATGTTTGCTCCTTCCATGAAAAACTGAATTCTTGGACAGCTGGATGGTTGAGCTATTTTTAGAATAAATTGCATTAGATTGTTTTTGAATAAACTGAAGCTCTTCAAGCATATTCCTCAACCAGATTGCTTGAGAGGCACATGTTGTTGCTACTACAAATTCTACTTCAGTTGTTGAAAGAGTGACAATAGGTTGCTTCCTTGATGACCATGAGATAGCTCTTGACCCCAACATAAACACATATCTTGAAGTGCTCTTTCTATCATCTTGATCTCTTGCATAATCACTATCATGAAATCCAATCAACTCTGATTTTCTCCTTTCCTGTAAAATATTCCAAAATTTGCAGTTCTTTGCAAATACCTCAAAATTCGCTTTGCCATTGTAAGATGTATCTCTGTTGGATTTCCTATGAATCTGCTGATGAGACTTACACCAAGAATGATATCTGGTCTTGTGGCTGTCAAATACATCAAGCTTCCCACAATTTGCTTATACAATGTGCCATTGACCTTTCTTCCTTCAAGATTTTTCATTAGCTTGATACTTGTGTCTGCTGGCATGTTGACAGGATTGCAATTCTTCATTTGAAACCTATCTAAAATTTCTTCCACATATTTTTTTCTGATAGATAAAAGTTCCAACAGTAGATTGAACAACCTACTCCTCCAAGTCTCCATGTAGGAAGGCTGATTGACGTCTAACTGGAAGATGGGCCATGAATTTTGTGCTGCCAATGCAAGGACTAATCTGATCGTGTAATGCCGAGCAACAGGAGCAAAGACTTCTTTGTAGTCAATCGCAAACTCTTGCTTGTAGCCTTTAGCCACCAAGCGTGCTTTGTATTTATCCATTTCACCATTTTGCTTCAACTTTGTTTTGTAAATCCATTTCACTCCAATGGTTTTCTGCCTCTTTGGAAGTTCAGCTAACTCCCAAGTGTTGTTTCCTTCAATGGCTGCAATTTCTTGATCCATTTAGAATGCTTGACAGCTTCATCAAAACTTATAGGATCGTAATCTGCAAACAGAGCAAAATAGGTGAGTGGGTCTTCAGTTTGGTCAATCCCTGTGACTTCATAGTCACTCATCCATGCTGGTCTTCTTCTAGCTCTTTGTGCCCTTGACTCAGTTGCTGCTGCAGGAGAATTTGGAATCGGCACTGGTTGAGTTGTCGCTGGTTGGTTGTCACCCAGCTGATGTCTTGAGTTTGCTTGCTCCCCGTCAAAATCTGCTGGGATGCATTGATGGGTTTCACACTCTTCCCATTTCCAGAAGCTTTCTTCGTCAAAAATCACATCTCGACTGAAAAAAATCCGCTTTGTGTTAGGATTATAAAGTTTGTAAGCTTTAGATTGATCACTAACACCAAGAAAGATACATTTTTCACTCTTGTCATCTAACTTCTTCCTCTTTTCATCAAGAACATGTGCATAAGCCACACATCCAAATATTCGAAAATGATCCACCTCTGGTTGGTGACCACTCCACGCCTCCTCTGGTGTCATGTTCTAAATAGCTAGAGTTGGGCTTCTATTTAGGATGTGAACACTCCAATTAACAGCTTCTGGCCAAAAAGTCTTTGGTAATTTGCTCATCACCAATAAGCTTCTTACCATGTTCATGATTGAGCGATTCTTCCTTTCACAAACACTGTTTTGTTACGGCGTGTAGGCTGTTGTCAATTGCCTTTGAATGCCATGAGTGTCACAAAATCTTGTATAAGACAGCCTACTTCTTTTTCAACAATTGCTTTAAAGCTTTTGAAAGCTTGTAAAGCTTCAAACTTCTCCTGTAAGAAGTAAACCCATGTTTTCCGACTCAAATCATCAATAAAAGTAACAACATATCTCTTACCTCCATTTGAAGAAGGATTGATTGGCCCGCATATGGCAGAGTGTACAAGCTCTAACAAATTTGTTACTCTTCGCAATTTTCCTTTCGAAAATGGATGTCAATGTTGTTTGCTAGCAACACATTCTTCACAGATCTTGGAAGAGGCTGTAAAACTTGGGAGACCAGCTACCATCTTCTTCTCTTGGAGTGTCCTTAGGCCATCAAAATTAAGATGGCCATAGCAATAGTGCCAAAGCCAATCATCATCCTTCAATTTTGCTGTAAAACAGGATTGGTTAATGGTGTTGAGATACAATGGAAACATCCTGTTTGCAGTCATTGACAGTTCAACAATTAAGCCCAATTTTTTATCATGAATATGGCACACTCCATCTTTAATTGAGATTGTATATCCCTTCTCTTGTAGCTAACCAATGCTCAACAAATTTGTCTTCAAATCTGGAACATACAGGACATTAGAAATTTTTTGTACGACATCATTCTTAGTTTGAATGATTACCTACCCCGTTCCCATAACTAAGACCTTTGAGTTGTCTACAAATTTCACATCATCTTGAAATGATTCATTTAGTGTGGAGAAGAGTGACTTGTCACCACACATATGATTGTTGTAACCAGTATCTAGATACCATAGGTTCTTGTTGGTTTCTTCTCTAGCATGGCAAACCATTAGCAAAGATGTCTCCTCCTCAATTTTCGTAAAATTAGATTTTTCTCCATTATTTTTGAACAAATTAGTACGTCATTCAGATTTGTAATGTCCATACCTATGGCATCGATAACATTCAACATTCGACTTATTAGATGTCGATTGGTGGCCTCCACATCCTCTTCCTCTACCTCTACCTCTTCCTCTGCCATTGTGAGTGTGTTCATCTTGCTGATAATTGGAATCTCTCTCTTCATTGTTGCCTTTACCTCTCCATCTGCCTCTGCCTCGGTCACGTCCTCGATCTCCGTTATGATGATTATTGGTTGATACTAGTAAAGCTTGCTCCTCTTGGTGTTGATGATTCATTTTCTGCTCATGCATTAACAGAAAGCCTTACAATTCATCAAGTGAAAGAAAATCAAGATCCTTTGACCGTTCAATTGAACAAACCACATAATTGAATTTAGGTGTCAAAGAGCGAAGGATTTTTTCTACTACAGTCACATCTTCCATCTTCTCTCCATGAACCCGCATCTTGTTGACAATTGCCATTTTCTGTGAGAAAAAATATGAGATTGACTCTCCTGACTTCATTCTGAGCATTTCAAATTCTTGACGAAGTGATTGAAGCTGTTGTCTCCTTGCTCTTGCTGATCCTTGGAACTTCCTTTTCATGGAATCCTATATTTGCTTTGAAGTATCTTTGGAAAGAATTGTTTCCAAGATTGCATGGTCGATCGCTTGGAAGAGATAATTCTTTGCCTTGAGATCCTTCAGTCGTAGGCCTTCAAGTTCTGATTGTTGCTCATCTGTCAATATTACGCCTGCTGTTGGTTCAGGAATCCCTTCAGATACCACCTGCCAATAATCCTTTGATCTAAGAAAATTTTCCATCAACATGTTCCAATGGTCATAATGACCATCAAAGCGAGGAATTGCCGGTTGAACAAATGCTTCTGTGGACATCGTTGTTGCAATGAAGTGGTTTTACTGCTACTAACACTACTCTCTTTCTCTAAAGCTACTACTGTAGCACTCTCACGTTTTACCAGTGATTTTACTCTGATACCACTGATACAAAATAGAGGGAAAAAAATCTTTTTGGTGGACTCACCTTGTTTATTGCTCATAATGGCCTTTAATAGACAACAATACAACTACATTACAAAAGAAATGTTGATAGTGGAGCTTAACTCCCAAAGGCTAGGATAGTGGAGCTTAACTCCTAAAGACTAGGAAAATACAACTGAAAGACGAAGTCAATCAAACTAGATGACAGTTAAAAATAACTTGTTCACAGGTGTCCTTTCTAACATGATGGAAGCCATGTGAAGCACAACAAGGCCATTGGTGACAATGTAGGACCGTTGCTCCTCAAAAAACAGAAGGAATGAATGCACTCTTCTTTTGTTTTTTATTTATTTAATTTTTTGTTTGTTGAACTTTTTTTCTTTTGGAAGAGTTTTTGGAATATTTCAACTATATATATATATATATATTAGTGACTCTCTTGATTGTTGTTGTTGTCTCATTGCCTCAAAATTCGAATAAAAATAATGAAGAAAATAGGAACAACACTAACACTTAGGAATTGTGAACGTCACTCGAGACCTAAAAACACAAAACACGATGAGGTCGGGATGCTCTCCGGATGAGTCTCCAACACTCAAGTCAGTAGCTATTTTTGCAGAGTATCGGTATGTGTGGAGAATAGTGCATACGTTGACGAGTGGTTCCTCATCTCTATTTATAGAGTGGTCGTCTAGTGTTCATGTCTAGTAACTTTTCTTATTAATAACGGGTTATAACATCTTTCGTTACAATGTGATATTAATAAATTTAATGAGTTTTTACCCATGTCTCATTAATTGCTCCCCACTTTTTTTTTCTTTCCCGGAAATAAGAGTATAATATTCTTTTTTGCAAACGCGGGGCGAGCCCAACATGAATATTTAGGGTGAGGGCTTTAGTGAATTGTTTCCTCAATCAGGGAGTGTATGACCTATTTTCTAAGAGTACAGGGACTTAATTTACTGTTTTTCGAGTCATCATCGAGTCGAATCGTTTGATTGCTCCCCCACCTCCCAAAAGCGGCTCTGCAAACTTCTCTTTCCAATTTTTGATTTCGATTCCCCCTCTTCCATTTGATTTGTTCCCTTTTAATTTGATTCTATTATGAACTCGCTTACTTTGCTTCGAAATTGAATTATTTGACTAGCTCCCTCTTGATTGCTTTCAGAATTTGATCACGTCTTAATTACTCTTTGAATTATTTTCTGGGTTGCCAACCATGCTCTGTTTCCAAACTACTGCAGATTCTCAATCCTTCTTTATTTTCCTTATTTTATCAACAAACACCAATTAGTATCTTTGATCACTTTTTCCTTATTTGTACCAAACTTTCCAAATTTGTTCTTGACTTGATTCACTCCACATCAAAGTCTCACACGTCCTTGTTCACTTATCAGATTTGCTTCCCAAACTAATGCCAATTTCCAACATTCCCACTTTTGCTTCTAACATCTCTTTTTACAGCTCTGCCAATAACTGGACTGAATCAATTTGTGCACAGTTAATTGTGCTCCTTCCTTGTTTAATTTCAAAGATCCTTGTTTGCTTGTTGTCGCTTCTTTCCCAAACAATTATGTAAATTGGCTTCTCACTTTCTCGAATTGTTTGTTGGCGCTTATGCCTCCAAAAACCCAAACTTTCTCTTTGAATACTTCTAAGAGGCGAACGATCTTGCTTTGCGTCTTAGCAAAATAAACCTATCATTGCAAGAAGGCTGAGCCTTTGGTCTGTAATTTTTTTTTCTTTTATCTTCGTCTTCATCTTGTGTTTCAGCAGTTTGCACTTCTCCTCTTCCTCTTTTCGTTATTTGCCGTGATTTCTTTTTCTTCTTCGTTTCTATTTTGCTTCTACTGTTTTTCTTTTCAGTGACGGTT